>VYZV01011219.1:272244-293411 GCA_013401275.1 Pandion haliaetus | reverse complement strand
GGGAGTGCAGCACCGAGGTGGCGGCCGGGCAGGGAGGGTCCCGGCCAGTGCTCGGGGTGAGCACCTGGGGCTGCGATGGTGCTGGGGCGATGCTGTGGGGCTGCTCATCACCCTCCTGAATTTTGCTGGAGAAATGAGCTGGTGCCTCACAGGCTGTTAACTGATGCGATGCTGGGAAGGGAAAACTCCCCCCAGCCGAGCCGTGCCGAGCTCGTGCACCTTCCCCATGGGGGAAAAGCCAGTGCTGCAGCGGGGGCCGAGGTCGTCCCCCCCCCGCAGCCGAGGATCGCCGCTGCAGCCGCTCTCTCTGCCAGCGCGCCCTGCGCCGGGGGAGTGCTGGGTGCTGAGCCCCAGCACCTGGTACTTGTACAGGCAGCAGGTCCTGTCTGATTCCGGCTGGCAGGGCCTCGCTGTGTCTCAATTTCTGTGCACTCATTGTATCTGGCTTGAAAAACGGACAAAGGTTGCACTTTATCGTCCTGCGTTAGGAATGAACGCGGTCGGTCGAAAGGGCCGGTGGTCCCGTGGCGCAGAAGATGCGTTTAGCACTGGGCAGTGCTCCCTGCCCGTCGGGAAGCACCTCGGCCCTGAACTTTCCACCGCTAACAGGGCTTTAATATGTGTAGCGACAGAGGATTTAAGTGGCGAGCTCCAGTCGCTCGTCTGGCTGAGTGTGCGTGGCAGATTATTAAAATGACCGACGTGAGTGCTGGCTTCACGCTCCGTCGCAGATGCTCTTTAAATCCATGTCAGTCACACAGGCGCAGCGCCTGCGTGGGAGCCGCTCGCACCACGTGAGCGTCAAAAGCCCATAGGCGAGAGCGGATAAATCTTGAATGAAGCCGCCGCAGACCTATGTAGAGACGCCCACACTGGAAAACACAAATTAGTGGTTGACTCAAGAGCTGGAGCCCAGGCAGGCGTTCCCAGGCTGCTGTGCTAGGATAGCCTCTGTTTTAAATTGCAGCGTTTGAATTCCAATTATCACTTTTACAACGTGCAAATACTTCGTGGGCATCGTCTTGTACTTGCAGCTCAAACCCGACCAGCCCGGCGTTTGTCGGTGAGCGTCCCCGTGGCTGTTGATCGTCAGTTGTTTTCCTCTGTGACTTCCTTGTGGATGTAAAAGGCAGGGAAACGCAGGGCACTTCAGGGAGAAAGCTGAATTTGAGAAATAGCTGCTTTGGCTCGTGTTGTTTTCAGGAAAGTAAAAGAACTTTGGTTTTCATCAAACTTAATTAAATCCAGCATCGTTAAATGCAGGGAGCCTCCCTGTCCTCCCTGCTGCGTGGTATAGATTGGGACTGGCTCCATCCATGGCATCACGCGGATCTGAAACAGGCAGAAGTAGCAAGAGGATTTGGCCAAGGCTGCTTAAAATGCCATATTTTAAGGCGATGGGGTAATTCTCCTATCCTCTTTCATATCCCTCATCAGAACAAAGTGCTCCATCATTTCTGGAGGACCACGAGCGTTGCTCTGCTTACCTCCCTCCTGGAGGACGCACGGCGTCCTGCCGTCCCTCTGGGCCGTCCTCAGCTGGGGCTGGACGCGGGGCGGTTTGCAGAGGCTGTTCGTCAGCTGAGCTGTCCCGCTCGGACCTGTCCCGGTCCCCTGCTCCAGTGTCCCCCGCAGCAGCATAAGCGCAGCCTTCGCCAAGCCGGCAATTCCTCCCTGCCAAACCTGGGGAGCTTTGCTTGGGTTTTGGTCTTTTGGGGGGGGAGCATCCTGTCTAGATTAAAACACAATATTACGGGTATTGTCAGCTGACCTCTAGAGTCCACAGGACCTGCCGAGCCATTTCTACACCTGACCTGCAAGTCCTGCTTGGCTCCTGGTGCGTTCTAGGTAGACGGTCAGTCCTGGAGACCTCAGCGGAGGGTGACTCTGCCGTGTCCCTAGGCCAGCTGTTGCACTGGGAGAAGAAATGAACCCCTCCAACTTCCTTTGAACGTAAGAAATAATCTCTGATAGTTAAGCCTCACTTAGCCAGGCAAGCTGGTTTTCCTCGTTTCTGCGTGTTGTTAGTCGGGTTGTACACCTGCGGGTCACTTCGGCCCTCTTAGCTCCAGCAGCTCAGAGGGAGCGCCCGCGCGTGGTGGTCCGCCATGAGCCCAAGCCCCTCTGTGCTGCTGAGTGTCAGGGTATCACCTCCTGTACCCAAACTGTAACTTGCTCTCCCAGTTCCTGACTGTAAAACCTCGGACTTGGCTGTATAAAAATGGCCGTTGCTAAATGAGTCCATGGTACCGAGCTGCCCAAATTCGCCTGACCCTCCTCCATCATTCAGTAATATTGCAGTCAGTCTTTCCTCTGCCGTTTGCCTCTTCTGCCCACAATTATTGCATGTTTTCTTCAATACTCTCGATAAGGACGTTGTTCTAGCTCAACACTGTTCTGGTAACAGGCGATCCTGTGCAGAAATATCCCATCGGATGACAACGTACAATCTCTGCAATCTGCCTCCCGGTCCCTTTAATAAAGTGCTGTTGACTCTGCATAATACTGGTCTTTTACTTTTTCAGGAGAGCTAAATCAAATACCCTGTGGAACTCTAAATGTATTATGCTACTGGTTTCCTTTATCAACTGAATTTGTAACCATATCAGGAAAAACGTATGAGGTTGGATAAATCTTTTTTCCGCAAGGCTGTTTGACATTTATCTCATCCCCTGGTTCCCCTCAGCTGCTGCCCACCTTATCTAACCCACAGGCGATGCTGGGGACGCAGCTCCTACCATTGCCCGTCACCATCAGTCGTGGCATTAAACCAGCTTTTCCTGTCTTCTAGAAATCCAACAGAATGCCAAAGTTTCTTAAAATCCATTATAGATCTTCGGAAAACTTCTCAGCCTGTTCTCTGAATGTTCTTGGGAGAAAGTTCTCTAGTCCTATGAGTTTCATGTTTACGCTTAATAGTTGCTGTTTAGCATCCTCTCTTAACTCCTGGCAGAATGCAGGAGCCTATTTGTCTCCACGTACAGAACAGAAGTAGCTGATGAATAAATAATTGTGTGTCACTTCTGCTTCATGACTGACAGTTGCACCGTCATGATCTGGTAGTGACTTACCTCGGCGGTAAAGCTCCTTTCTTCTAACATGACTAAAGAATGCCTCCTTGTTTTGCTTAAACCTCTCACTTGCAGATTTATTTTAACCCATCCCATTAGCTTCTCTTATCAGCCACGTGCATGTCCTAACTGCTACTTCTAATATCAAAGCCCTGATTTTTAATTTTTTAATTGCAATTGTCAATTCCCCCTTCAGCAGGTCCAAGAGAAGTGTGGGGTGCCAGGGAAGCGCTCTGCCCTTGCTCCTGAGCAGCCAACATGCTTCTGCATTTACGTTTTTCCCCCAATTGGTTTTGACTGTGGTTGCTTTTGGCTCTGCTGAGCTGAGCTGATTCGCACCGAAGGCGTTAAATTGGGCTGGAAGCAGCTGCCCCTGGACAGCCACCAGCTCTTCCCCTGCTTTCAGCTCCTCTCGGTCCTTCTGAGCGAGGCCAAGCAGAGAATTTCCCCAAGGTGACAGCAATATTGTTTCTGTTAGAAAGTTATTATCTTTAATTTTTAAGAGCGCCAAGCAAATGTCCCTGAGATTGCAATCATCCATGATAGAGCACTTTTTCTCACTACTCATTATAGGTAGGTATTTAAGGAGCTGCTCATCCTGTTCCTCTGTCTGGTTGGTGTCTGTAATAGATTCTCATCAACAACCCGTCTTGCAATCGAACACTTCTCCGCGCTGCTCTTGGTCCAGCTCCACGGTGCTGCCAGCAGTGCTAACGCTGGTGATGGTTCCTCTGCTGCAGCTGCCAAGCTCGCCGTACGCGGCCACGCTGACCTCCCTGGCAGGCGGCTGCTCCAGCCCGCCGACCCGGCAGCCCCCGGCGCCGATGCCACCGCACGCGGCTCTGTCCTGCCAGCTCCGGCACCACGGCGAGCCCTGGCATGCCGGCCGTGCTCAGACGGGGACCGTTGGCATGGGTTGGAGGTGATGGGGGTGGGGGGAGAGGACAGGTCTGTGACAGCATGGGAGCTCTGGGGAGATGAGTGGGGAGAGGTTATTTGCTCTTCATGATATGAGAGCTAGGAGGCATCGAGTTAACTTGTGTGACGGAAAGTAGACGATGGCCTCTGAGATGGCAGCGATGGGTGAAGCTGAAGAGGGACCAGTTACCCATTTGAGAATATCTGATGAAATTACCACGCTGCAGGTTTAACAACCCTTCCCCTCTACCCCCAAGAAGCCTTTCCAGCAGGACAGCACTGGGGGCGGGGGGGTGGGGGGGGAGCAGGCCACGTGCCCGGCACGGGGGTCAGTTGTGTCACCGGGATCAAAACAGGATTGACCAAATGCCCCGAGCGTGGGGCTCTGCGAGGTGTCATGTACGATGCCCCAGGCATACCCCGTGACTTAGGAAATCCCCGAACCTTAGCTTGGTGGAGGATATATTGAATAAGTGTTAATTGCTGGCCTCTGATAGAGCTGGAAATTAGGCTAGCTGGACCCTCGGTCTGCTCCAGAGCCATGTTCTTGTGGCATGTGGCCAGACGCCAAGAGCCATAAAAAAATCCTTCTGGACAGAGAGGGGCCCTGGCTGCTGCCAGCCGGCACTGCGCTTCCAGGCAGCCGTGCCTTCAGGTCTCGGGGCTGTTCAGAAGGTGTCCGGAGAGGAGCCGTGCTTCAGCTCGCTCCCACCAGCTCTGCTTTGAGAAACTGTTGCTTCGAACAGGGGGTGCAGGATTTATCCTCCTGGGGTGCTGCAGCATTTATCTGGACAAAAATCCCGTCTTCTGGGGTGGTGTAGAGAGCTGGTTCCCACATTGCCTGTGAGCAGCACGTGATGAGTAAGATGTATGCTGTGAACAGCTCAGAAACAGGCATTTTATTGCTGCATAGGCGTGGTGCAGACTCTGTCATCTCAAGAGCTGTTACTGTTTAATAGAGGTGGAAGTCTGAATTTGAATGAGGCTCAAGTGGGTTTTTTCCCCATGCAAGGTCACTATCTCCATTACGGCTGTAAATAATTAGGGATGGCTAACGAAGGCTGCAAGCTCTGGTGCCGGGGCTGGCGGCTGGGAGCGTGGCTGTGGTTTGGGGGAGGATGCCCCCTGGATTGCTGCCAGATCCTCCTCTTCCCAGTCCCTCGGGAGGTGAGGCGCTGGCCGGGAGGTGCCAGCAGATGATGTTGGCTGAGAGCAGGCAGGGAGCGGGGAGAGATGCTTGGCTCTGCTGCCGAGAGTTACGTGGCCTTTGGTAAATCACTTCCCTTCTCTCTGCATGAGTTTTGCCTTTTGTGCTGTGAGGCTGGGTGGATTCATTAGTGTTCGACTCTTATACGGTTCCTGGAAAGGCACACGGCATCGTTATCGCCCGTCCGTAGGGTGAAGACCCTTCCCTGCCCACCGGCACAGCCCGCCTGGACCACGTGGTGCTCTTCGGCACAGTGGTTCTGGGTAACGGTCCAGGTGTGGAGGCCTGTGATGCTCTTCAATTGCCCGTGCCATTTGGGATGAGATGAGGTGAGACGGCCGTGGTATTAAACTTGCTCAGTGCTTCTCGCATCTCGGTGGTTACTTTTCACGTGGGTTTCACCATGGATTTTTAATGAACTCAATCTGCACTTCATAAATAGACATTAACCTCCTTCTTCAGGAAAATCAAAATTGCTCTTAAAATTATAGAAATGCACTAGCCCGTAAGTCCAGGGGAGTTGCTCAGCTGCTGCCCGAGGGGTCCCTCCTGGCAGCAGGGGTTAATCCCTGGCTCACCTTGCCGATGAGCGTCTCTGGCTGACTCACGGCCGTGCACTGGCAGGATGCAGATGCAACGTATCCCGCTGTCATTAATGCACACCAGCGCTGATGATAGGTGCTGAGGGTGAGTTAGTCAAAGACATCCGAGGGGAAAGGTGCCCACCCCGTTTACTGAGTCACTCCGAAGCACCCACGGGGAGACGGGGAGCGAGCGGGGAAGCGCAACGGGGCGCAAGCAGGGCTGCGTGCTCGGCTTTTCTCCATGTGCCTGCAAAGTTGGAGGAACCGGGGACGGGGGCGGGGGGGGGCTCCTGCCCACCCGCTGCTCTGCAGCCCCGTCGGTAAGGGCTGCAACTGTGCTACAACATCTAAAACTCACTTCAGTTTTTTAAATGATGCTTGGAAGCAGCTTCCTTGAAGCTGGTGTTTGACTGCATTTTGGGTTAGTGCTTGGTGTGGAGAGGGTGGTTTCACATCCCTTCCTAGGGGTTCATGGGTGGGTTTGCTTTGGCTGACACTTCAGGCTCAGCACGAGGGGTTTCCCGTAGCTTTTCTCTGGGGTGAGGCACCCCAGGAATGCATCCATTGCCGCTCACTCTGTGCAGTCCCACCGCTTGGGCCGTAATGAGCCGTGGCTCGCTCGGGGCGGGGGCGCAGCAGCGGGCATCTCAAGATACGTCTTTGATTAAGAAGACACCTGCTGTGATAAAGAATGACAGTGCCGGCATGACAATTGGTGTCTTCTCCCTCGGCTTGTGCGTGCTGACAGCTCTGCAGCGGCTCCGGGGAGGAGAGGTTCCGCAGCCTGTGCCGAGGAGGAGCAGCGGGCTGCATCGCTGCACGGCAGATCGATTACACAACCCCCGGTGTAAAACACTGCTTGTGTCACGGGCCGGTGGGTCAGCCCTGGGACTTGGGGATGCTTTCTGAAATTTTCTTATTTTATGTCTGTGTTATCTTTTAACCATCTACTTGCAGCAGGTATTTAACAGTATCTTCAAAATGAAAAGTTCAGGCCAGGGTATGCTTTGTGCTTTAAACTGTCCCACGTCCTTTGAAGTGATTCTATCGGAGGCAGAAATGCATCGACTTCTCACAGTCACTCTCTGGACCGGAGGCACGCTGCGTGAACAGCAGCACACCTCTGCCTGGCCACAGGCTTTCCTGGGTGATGCTGTTGAGCGATGGCTTCGCTTGCCTGGTCTGGTCACTCGCTTATCCAAAGTAGGGAGGGATGCAGAGCAGCTGGCACCAACGAAGGTCTGCTCGTTCTGTGGTCTCCGGAGAAACATGAGAACGAAGTGGGATTTCTGCATTCAGGTTAGCTCACGCTCCACAGCCAGAGGAGAGCCAGCTGCCTTTGGCAGGACCAGAAAAACCAGTCAGCCTCCCTTAGCAGCTCTGCCTCTGGGCCAGCGCCGGCAAAAGGGCCAGATTGTAATTGAGGTGCTTGTATGGCAACTTGATGTTTTGCATTTGTTTGCACATTATTGGGAATCGGGCTCCCAGAAGCGGGTTTCCGTCCTCACCGTGCTCCATGGCAGGCAGCCTCAGCAGCAGGGCTGATTCACCATCATTTAACCACTGTCTCAGTTCCAAGGGTCTACAAGGACGTTAATGCTAAAACTGCTGCGGTCTGTTCCTTCATCCCACCTTTCCCTGTTGCTCTGGTCGTGCTCTTGCTGCTGCCCTCCCTGCACCGGGGCTGCTGCTGCCCCGCGGCTCGCTTGCCTGAAGGAGAAGGGGTGGAAAGGTCTTCTCACAAGAGGGTTTTGCTCCCTTTTGAAATGTGCGGCATTTCATGGGGGCTTTGCTCGTCTCCCTAACCCTCACAAAAATCGCTTGCGCGCTGGGTGAATGACTGCATTTGACGGGCTTGAAAATATCAGGGCTCTTCACAGTCATCATGGGGAGAGGCAGGAGGAACGATTGTGGCTGCTGGACGGGCGATACTGCATGATGATTTTTCTCAGATATTGCCTGTTTCTTATCTCCTGACACCACAATCTACAGACACACCTGGCGCTGTCGGGCTGCAGAGGATCGCTTAGCCGTTCCCTCATCAGGTTATTAGGAACTGTGTTGTTTTATTGTACACAGACAAACAGTCATAAAGAAATTGTAAGGCAGGCAAGGGAAGGCAGAGGGCAGGCGTGGGAGCAGGAGCAGCACCTCACTGCCGTCCCACCGCCCTCACTGGGGGCTTTGTGCATTTGCTTTTTGCCAAGCGGTTTGTGTTGAGGGAGGAGAACTGGGCTGGGACAGGAGCCCCGGGGTGGGCGCAGGGAGCGGAGGGGGATATGTGTGACCCCCCAGCCTTTCTGGGGGCCGCTGGGAGCCTGCGGGGGTGTTGGCATTGGCAGTACACCCCGTGGGACTCAGGTGGTGGAAAGCAGTGACAAAAGGCGGCATTTGAGGGTGACATTTGTATTTGTGCCTCTTGAATGCTCGCATTTCCAATTTCGCTGGTGATTTGGTAATTGTCCCCTAATTGCACCTTTACTCTCAGTTCGTGCCTGGAATCACAAGGGGAGGTGAAAGCAACCTCCAAAGAGTCTACCAAAAAGCAACTACCCTTTTAAGTATTCCTGATTTTAGCTTCTTAAAAATCAGTGTTGGCTTGTGCTGTTGGTACCCTCGTCAAGCTGCTCATGTCCTTCAGAGCTGCCCCTGGTCCCCGGGGTGGCACCTCTGTCCCCCTGGAGAGGCTGGGCTCCCTCCTGACAAGAGAGCAGAAACCCCTTGGGACAGGCTGGCTGATGTTCGGCTGGATGTTAAAGACCCGCTTACAATTATTTTTTGCAACTGTCAGAGTGCTTTGATGCATCAGCATCATCAGTTGCATCACACAACATCATCGCATGAGCAATTGCAAGGGGCCGCGAGAGTCGGCGGCTGCCTTCCCTCTGGGCTGCCTCCTGCCCGACCCCGATCCTGGGGCTGCTTGCCCACCCAGGAAAGGTCACTGTCACTTCGCAAGACAGACTGCGATCTCACGTCGACTTACCCTGCCGCCCTGAGCCTGCAGCAGCTCCGGCTTTGCCTTACGAGGCAGTCATTTCTGCCAGGCTGCACAGCATCCTTGCCAAATCCTCCATTTGCCTTAACAGCCTCGCTCAGCTGAGCAAACCTTATCGCGGTGCAGCAGCTGTGCCGCGTGGCTTCACCGCCGAGCAGCCGGCGACGCTGCCGCAGAGCGGGCTGGGGAAACGGGGACCCTGTGAGGCAGCGGAGTGGGGTCCCCTCCGGATGGGGACCTGCCGCTCCCCCGCCGGCCCTTGGTGCGGCAGCAAGCTGCCGGGCTGCCGACGGTGTCTGGAAGCCTCTCGCAGCCCTGAGGCTCCTTCTCTCTGCGCCCGGAGAATCTCTTGTCATTCCTCGCCACACTCCAGCCAAGGATGAAAGTGTTCTCTATATATTAGTCTTTGGCCTTCCCTCCAACGTGAAAAGCTGAAGAAGGAGAAGAGCGATTACACCTTTCAGAGGGAGTAGGAAAGCTGCAGCCCAGGGTGTGAGACCTCTTAGCTGGAGGAGAATTGGGAACCAAGCAGTCGAAGCATGCTTCAGCCAAGGCACAGGGACAGCAGGGAGGCCGGGGGAGGTGGCATGCATGTGTTAAATAATTTTAAATAATAATAATAGTTTTAAATAATATCTACTCTGCATATTGCCCCAACCTGCCCCGACTCCCACTGCTGCTGCCCCCCAGCCTCAGCCGGCAGCAGGAGAAGGACAGGTCCCCGCTCCCGGGCGGGGGCCACCAGCTCGTCCCCTCGGGGCAGAGGCACCCCCCTGGCTGAGCTTCTGTGCAGCCCTACAGGCGAGGGCCGTGTGGCTTTCCTGTTTGTCCTAGCTCGCTCGCGGCTGAAGTGGGAGACAGACGTGACAGTGCCTCCGCTCCTGAGCCGCGCTCCCGCAGCGCAGCCCATCTGCAGGCAGCGAGCACTTGGCTCCGGGGAACGAGTGGTGCGGTATGGTGCGGTACGGTGCGGTATGGTGCGGTACGGTGCGGTACGGTGCGGTACGGTGCGGTACGGTGCGCTGGGGCGCGGGACCGCTGCAACAGAATGGCCTTCTCTGCCTGCTCGAACGTGCAGCGGCCACGTCTGTCACGGGTGTTTGGGATGTGTGAGCCGGGCTCCATCACCTGCGGTTCGGCACAAGCGCAGTGGATGTAAGTCTGCAGCAGCTCGGTGCGTACGTCAGGTATCGTGCCTGTGCCGCTCACCGAAGGATCTTGGAAGGAGCCCTGTGTCTTAAGCAAGGGCTTTTCGGGATATGCAAGTGCAGTCGTGCCTTTAGAAATCATTTTCATTGTCAGTTTGGACAGATCTCCCCCCCAGGCTGAGGAAAAAAAGTCTTGCAGAAAATAGGGGAAGCAGAACGTCCCACTGGCACCCAGGAGCTTTGTTCCTTGGGGTCCGGGTTTCGTCGTGATTAGCCCCGCTCACAGCGCAGGCTCTGGCAGCGCTTTCGGCCGGCTGGGCGGCAGCGCTGTCACCTCCCGCGCAGAGCCTATTTCCAGGGCTCTGCCGAGGGCTGTGAAATCCCAGGCTCTGTGCGGCTCCAGCTGAGCACCCAAAATGAGCAGACGCTTGTGATCTGCATGTCTCCAGTCCCCCACTACCCATCTGTAAATTGGGGATAACATCACCTGCCCCAGCTCGGCGCGGGAGCGAGAGGAGCCTCTGAGACGTTCCCGTGCTGCCGGGGCCGAGCGGGAAGCCCACGGAGGGGGACTAGCTCCCTCTCGGCAGCAGGCGAGGTGAACGAGGCCAGGGCCACGCGCTGAGCACTGAAGGCAGGTAACGAACACAGCTCCGGCAGAAAGCAAAGTGCCCTGAGGGAGCTGGCGGAGGTGGGAGCGGGCAAGAGATGGGGAGCGATAACATAGCAAATACTGGTAACCCAGCATACAGTGCGGCTTGCCCCAAGCTGCACAGACTGCCCCATCCCCTCAGCCCTCGGCGCAGCTTTCATCATCTCCTTTAGCCAAAACCCTGGGTGCATCATCAAGGGCGAGGCAGGTGTGTGCCATGAGCATTAACCAGGCTGGAGCTGCTGAGCTGCAGCTGGGACAGACCCATTAAAAGGGCTGCTGCAGGGCACTGGTTTCCCTGCAGGGATGTGTGGTGTGGGCTGAGGGCAAAGCGATAGACCCTGGGCGCTGAGCCTGAAAGTGAGGGAATGAACCCATGGGAGCAGCCCCAGGTAAGCACGGGGGGGGGACCGGTGCCGGCAGAGCCAGGGCAGCGCAGGCAGCCTGTGCCGTGCAGGTGTAGCAGCGAGTGTCCCAGGAGGCTTCTCCCGTGCTTGGAGCAATCTTGTGCTGTGGTAGGCACAACCCCTCTGGCTCTCTGTGCTGTGCCGTGGGGCACAGCCCTGCTGTCCTTGAAGCCAATGGCAAAACATCACCTGGCTTCGACAGCAGCAGGGTGGGCTCTGCTGCGTGATTTAATGCGAAATAGGAAGAAGATGGAAAGCATTGGCATGACCTGTGAAGCTATCGGCTTGCCCATCCATCTCAGGGGGGGTATGTTTTTCTTCTCCCCCCATTCAAATCTCTATTTGGCTGCTGCTGCTGCCTCCTGGAAGGGCAGAGCCTTGTGGGAGCTGGGGTTGTTTCGAAGCCCTGGAGTTATTCTAGCGAAGTGTCTTGTGCTTTGAGCCAGATTTGGGAAGCCAGGGGAAGGCGAGGACAGTTTATGGCCAAGGTAATGGTGTGAGCAGCTTAAGGACCCGCAGGGCAGTTTGCTCAGGTCTGACCTGTGTGAAAGCAAAGCAGGTTTGTAGGCAGGAGCGTGGTCCTGTTCCCTGCTCCAAAGGTGGCCAGACACGGAGCCTGCAGTGCCGGGGCTGCGGCACAGGCAGGGGAAGGGAGAGCCTTAAATAGAGGAGTCCCACATGCTGCCTGTGGGCAGAAGAGTGTTTCGAGGGCCTGGGGAAGCTGGTTGCAATGTGTTGGGGTCTCTCAGTGCTGTGAAATCCCAAAGTGATGGATGATGGACAGGACACGCCGTCCTCCCGTAGCTGTCCTCACCGCTGCCCCCGGGCAGGGAGCCTGTACGGCGGCATTGAGGAGTTTCCAATGGCAAAGCCCTCCTGAAGGCAGCGGGGTGGAGCGAGTGCTGTACGATGGAAATTGCTCTGAATTTCTAGAAAGCTTACTAGGGCATAGGTAGGCACCTTTTATTTCTTGGAGGGGGAAAGCAAGGTTGGCATCGCTCGCTCGTTCACCAGCAAAGTCCTCCCCTAATGCGCAGTCTGTAGGATAATCCCTTCTCGTTCTCCAAAAAAAGCCAAGAGTGAAACTATGGTGCTACTCTTGAATATCACTTTTCCCCATCTGGGGCGTTGCGGCTTCCCGGGGTTCTCTTCCCCTCCCACAGATGGTGAGGAGGCGGCTCTGCCTCCAGCAGGCAGCGAGCTAAATCCGTCGGTGCTGGATGCGCTCCGGTACCTGCGATAGCGAGCGGGGCCGGGCCGGACCCTGACCCTGGGCCGCACGGAGCAGAGCAAGCCTGGTGCCAGCCGGGTAAGGCAAAGCAGGGAGCCTGTGGCTGCAGGTTGCTGGCACCCCCCACTCCCGCACCGGCAAATACTCAGCACGATGCCCACTGAATCCCCTGAAATAAATGGGCTTTGATGGATCGAGTCCCTTTTAGCGCATCAGCTGAAAACTTCAAATATTTATATCATTAGGGAGATGTGACAGAAGTATATATATGTATTTAAAAAAAGGCAGGTGCTTGAGTGGCAGTCATGTATTTGAAGTTCAAATACTTACCTTCAAATCAATGCTATAAAAGAGGAAGGAAAAAATAAATTTAGTATCACTTTTGCAAGGAAAACAACCTGCCGAGCCTCCTCCCAGGCTAAATGTGCTTTAAAGATTGACTGTGCAGCTGTAAAAACTATTGATGAACTGTAAACATGAAAAGATCGCCCTGCTTGCGGCCTGTCAAAAGCATTAGGTTGGAAATGCTCTGTGCTCCGCTCCAGCATGACTCACCAAGTCCTCAGCAAATGTGTTTATTTGTAAAGATCCTTATTTCAGAAATAGTGACCTTTTTAATGCCTTGTGCAGCGAGCTCGGAAGTTCGAAATTGCCTTTTAGCAACTCGTGAGTCTTGCTGAAGCTCTGACAGCGCTTTCTGTGGCGATTTACATATTTTTAGCCTTGATATTCTGCACTGTGGGGCTCCTTTGGAAAATGATTTGCTTTTTCCAGCCTTCAATGCAATTTGGCATCTGCAGCACTGGGCTGAGATCAGGCTGTGCAGTGGGCACGGAGGGATTCGCTCGCTCGCCTGTCGGGCTCCTTACAGGACACCTTCCGAGCCTTCTGCCTCTTTGAACCCTCCGTGGTTTTATTCACGTCCTCCTTGAAAAATGGACCGTGGTATTGGTCACAAACTCGAGCAGCTGCTTCACCTTGAAATAGGGAATAAAACTTTGAAGCTGTTATTCCAGGCCGCCGTGCATCAAAGCCCCAGGTTGGCTCTCTTGGCCGTCACGCTCATGGTCCCCTGCTTGCCTGCAGGCTGCCCGAGGTCGGGGCCGGCGCGAAGCCCCCCTCGCCAGCGCTCCCGCAGTCTGCCGTCAGTTGCGCCAAAGCAAATTTGGTGACCTCGTCCCTCTGTGTCCGTGGCCTGTCCCCTTGTTCCGAGTCCCCGCTTGTGCCATCAGGTGCCAGCCCGGGCACCTGGAGCAGTGGAAGGAGTACAGCGGCACCGCTCCTCGCTGGGCCGGGGCGTGCTGGAGCCCCGGCAGGGCAGGCAGCCACACCGCTGCTGCCCTGCCACGGAGCAGCTCCATCCTCACGGTCCTCAGGAACTTCCCGGCAAGGCATTAAGCGTCGCTGTTAATTGCTCAGTCGGCTGCTTCAGTGTGTCTCTTTAAGCTCTGGGATGTGAATATGCTGAATACGAAATGTCGCAGTTGTAATAACAGTTATTTAACATTTCTCGGTCCTGTGACTAACGCTTCTGCCATTTCTGTTTGGTAACGGGCGATAGCATTGCTCCTTTCTGTTGTTGTTGTTCATCCTAATGCATCGGGGAAAGATGTTTTGATGGTTTTTCCACTGTTTGTTTGTGTCCTTTATCAGTGCTCTGCAATTTCTAGTTGCTGATTTATATTCAGAGTTATGAATATCTCCTCTCTTCTTTTTGTTGGGCATGTTTTTATTTTTATAGCTGTTTACATATTAGCCAGGCAGTTTTTAAACTGATGCAAACTCCTGTCACGGTTACGAGTTTTGGGGTAAAACACTCCTAAATCATTCTCTCTTCACAGTCATGCTTTTATGCTTAAATCCATTCTCCTAACTGATTTGGCTTATAATTGTTTTCTGCTCTGTGAATTGACCTTTCAAAGCACCAAGAATATATGCTAGTGCCTCGGACTTGCCTCTGTTTGCCCATAAGAAGCGTAATCAAGTCATGATAGCTTGGACTTGAGCAGCAACTAGTTCTTAATTCTGTGATCCATTCCCCTTCAGCTGTCAACACAGTCTAAAATAGCACTCCCCTGTGCTAGATGCCACACTTCAGAGCTATGAAATTGTCATTTATAGGTTTTTAGAAATTCAGAGGACATTTTAATACTGGTGAAGTGAAACCTCCAGCTTCCCATCATAATGCAGCTTTCTCTCCTATTTATTATAAATAGGTGCTTAAGCAGCCTCTGGTACAATCTGGCCTCCGGCACAGCTTGGGTTTGAAGCAGACACCAGAGCACCTCATATGTATAGATTATCTTTGTCTGAATTACTGGCAGCTTGTTTAACCAGAGAATCCTAGGTTTTCACACTCTTGACCCTTGTCTTTCCCACCTGGTCCCTTCTAGGCAGGTTTTATCATCAATTTTCAGTGTTCTGGCCATATGGATCTCCGTAGGGCTCAACCACCAGTGGGTCAAACTCAATCCAATAAACAAGCGAGTCCGGATCCTTCTGTTCGTTATCCCAGCTCGCGCCTGGGATGCACAGGCAACCCGAGGGCTGCCTTTTGCTTTCTGGATGAGTCTTGTTCTTTCCATCTTGATGCCGTGCTGCAGGAGGGCTCTGTTGTTCCCCAGTTCCTCCCTCCTTTTTCTGCTGGTTTCTTGCCTCAGCATTGCTGACCGCTGCCGGGGAGGCCGTCACTGTGGGAGCGGTGACCACCAGCCTTTTCGGGGGGGCTTTGGGAACCGCTGCTCTTCGCAGCGACAGCACAGCTGTGTGCGAGTCCCTCCTGAAGGTTTGCTGACACAAGGCACGGGGCTGTGCCGGAGAGGCTGCAGAGGCTGAAGATGGACCGTGTTAATGGGAAACTTCTGTTATTCCACAGACTGCAGAAAGGGTGCCCTGAGATGAGACACAGAAATGGAAGCTGTGGACACCGTGAATGATGCTTTTTGGAGGTGCTGATCGGCCTGGCAAGGGACACAAGTCTTGGTTTAGTCCGGCATCCCGCCTCTGTGAGGTTATTCAGTGACCGGAGTGGGATGATGGGGTACGAAGGCTGCAAACATGATGGAGCCAGGCTAGAGGTACACCACCAGTGAAGAAAACAAACAAACAAACAAATTGTAGTGAAAGAGCAAAGGAGTGAAAGGGACACCATTTGATGGATGGAAGTTGTGTCCAAATAAAAGAAACTGAAAGGGGCATAAATTTCAACAAGTTAAATGAGGAGACCTTATAAGGGAGGTAGAAATGATCACGAAGGACAACTTGCTGAAGGCATAAAAAGCAATAATAAAATCTTTACTCTCAAACCCTTCTCCGGCTGCTGTAGGGTGGGTGTCTGGCAGGTGGGGGACAGACCTGCTTCCCCCATGTCCTGTTAGTAAAAAGCTTTGTGACCCAGAAATCTCCTGTCACCGATAGCCAAAGACTAGGCTGGAAGGCAAACTCTTCCCAGAAGCTCATCAGTTAACCCAAGTGAATCTAAAATGTTCATTAAATGAAGAAGAGTGGGATCCTGCCCTGACTGCATCTGCGCGGAGGGAGGTCCTGGTGCCTCGGGCACGGCGATGCTCAGCCGGGGCCAGGGCTCCCGCTCCTGCCCCGTCTCTTACCATCAATGTCTTTGAGCAGGCAAACAAACAAAAGGTTATTTTTTTTAATTGTTAGAATTGTATTAGTTGAAATGGATAAACTCAATCAGTGAAGCTCATTAATTTCTAGCACACGGCTTATTTACGCTGTTTCTGGCTGCTCCAGCACTCATTTTGCTATCATAGGAATGTCAATTACCTTTTAAAATAAAAATCAATGTTTAATCACTGTTAAAGATAAAACATGAAACGGTTTCCTTGGACATGCTGATGAGCGCTCTTCTCCCCAGCCCGATGCGAGGGCTCCCGGCGTCGGCTGCCCGTTGCTGTCGGCGTGCCACGGAGGGGATGGCAGCGTGTTGGCTGTCCTTCATGGAAGGGGCCACCCAGGGCCTCCGCGCTGGCCACAGCCCCCTGTGCCTTCCGACCCCATCCCGGCTGGCCGGGAAAGCCCGGCATCTTCCTGGGAGCCGGGTTTGCGGTGAGGCGTTTCCCTGCCATGAGCTCCACCGACGTGGAAGGATGGAGGGAGGAAGGAAACCCAGGGGAGTGCGGGGGGAGACCCTGGAAGGCAGCTCCAGTGCATTGCCTGATTACTTTTATAATGAGAAAAACAAAGCTAAACCCTTGAAGCAGAGTGCTAGAAATTACCCATCATTTTCAAACTTTTTTTCCTCCTCTATTATTCAGAATTGTTTTGCTTTTCTGAACTGCCTTGTGTAGGTTGCAACAACCCCACAGATTCCAGAATGGGAGATGATGAGTCACTGTCAAAATGTAGAGATTTTTTTTTTTTTTTTTCCTTTTAGCAATGCTGAGGGAGTAAAATCTCTGTGACACACGCCGATCGCCGGCACCTCGCAGGCTAAAACTGGCAGAAGCTCCCAGTCCACCCATGAGTGTGAGTGCCCGGGCTGCGCCCACGACCACCCCGATGTGTCCCCCGCAGGGATGCCCGTCACGGGCAGCGCGGAGCTGGGTGCTGCTTCCCAAACCCTGCCAAGCTGTCGGGGATGCGCGGGGCGGGTTCACTTCTTGCGCTGCTGTGCCTCTGTGTTCAAATGTGTGTTTGCGCTGGCCTCGGCGTCCAGCCGGTGCCGGCACCGCAGAGCCCACCTCTGCCACCTCCTCGCTCTTGCGCTCTTTTCATTTGACTTGGGTTTTTTCCACTGGTTTGGGGTTTGGTTTTGTTGTTTGCTTTTTTTTTTTTTACAACAGGAAAAAAATCCTTCAGAAAAGGCATATCTGTGTAGGTGACTCTGCTCAGACACAAACCACCACCGCAGAGAGGGGGAGAGAGTGTGAAGTAGAGATGGAGCCAGATTATGCCGGTACCCCAGTGGGAAGCTGGTGTGGGGCTGCCGGGGCGATGGGGATGTGCCGGGGGGAGAACTCAGTCCTGGGGAGGAGGATTTGTCCTACTGGCAGGCAGTGGGGAGCCCAGCATCCATCCTGACAAGGACAGAGCTGCTGGCTAGAGAGAGTTAACACGGAGCAGGGCTCTTTTTTTTAAACCAACACACAGGTTTTGCCTTAATTTAGCAACCAGATGCATGTGTAAAGCGGTGACAGTTTATGGTCTGAGTAATCACAAATCTGATTTGATGGCGAGGGCCAGTTGCTCGCCTGGCTTCCTGAGGTTTCCCTGACTTTGGGAGGAGAGCAGACCCCTTCCCCAGGCTGCTGCATTGGCCAGCGTCCTTGGCTCAAGCAGCTTTTCCAGCTGGGTTGCTCTGAGCTGTGGGTCTGGGGTGTCCGTCGCCGTCCCATCAGCCTTCCCTGATGCTTTTCCGAGCCGCTTGAGTTGTCTTTGAAACCGGGCTGTGTCAAAGACTTTGCGATGTGGGAGGTGAACAAGATGCTGGGGGGTGGCTGGGACCCCAACAGCCCTTGCAAGGGACACGGGACAGAGCTGCTGCTCAGTGCCAGTGCTCCGAGCCGAACCCTGCGTGAGGCGAAGGGTCTGTGGGCGATGGCCGGGTCTAACGCGTCCTGAAACCTTGGAGCTTTGCAATCTCGCACCGGGGACCTTGTGCAAAGAGCCTCAGGATCCCTCGCAGAGCGTGAAGCTGGGGAAGGGAGGGAGTAAAGATGAATTTCTTTCCATCTCTCCAAGCATCTGGGAGGTGGGTGGGAGGTAAAAAAAGACGAGCCCTGAAGTTTTAATTCCTCGGAGATATTTAGGTATCTTGCTCTTGTTACTCAAGGGAGTGCAGAGCTTGAGTGTCTCTGAGGATGTGCTGCAGGCTTGTACCCCAGCACTCAACAGTTAAGCTTGGACCTCTGATTCTCCAGCAAATCTTAATTTTCAGATAACTTAAACCAGAATGACCCCACCACTTCCTCCAAATGGATTTGGTGTGACAAAGTATCTTTAGGAAGGCCATTACTGTAAACTACAACTTGGAAGATAACTCACTTGAATTTATCGGGAGGTGTGGAGAGCCAAGGGCTGAAATGTGACCTTGTCCCAGGATTTCTCCTGGCTGAGCCAACCAACACAAGGAGAGAGAGGAATTTTGTTCTCGTTTAAGAACAGTGTTAGCTCATCTTCCCAAGCCTGAGTCTTGGTTTGCACACTGAGCAGTAACAACCAGAATAGTCCCTGGAAAACTGTTCCACTGGATGAAAAGTAATGAGATTTTAAAACCATAACTAGAGCTCTTTAGTCTTGTGGCTCTCCAGGTTAGGATCGATATTCTTAGCCATATTTCCACCATCATGAGACTTGTGCTTTGCCCGCAACCCCCTCCCCACTCTCCCTGGGGAAAAGGGCTTTGAGAGGAAAAAGACCTAAGATCAAATCAATTAATTGCCTTTGCATTCTCCAGTAAATGCAGTGCAGAGAGTACGTACATCGAAATACAAATGAACTGAAGCAGCAGCGACAAAATCCTGCTGAAACAAAATGTTACCCTGTGTAAGGCAGCCCTGGTCTGAGGGAGAAGGGGTGACTCGCAGGAGGCGGGTGTTAGTCACGTTATTTAACGTGCAGCTCGGGGATACTCTGGTCTGGTGGGGGTGAGAGGGATCGAAGAATCGCGCGGGATGAAAAACAGCCCTGCGGGAGGGGAAGGGAAAGGATGCCTTTGCAAAACCAGTGAATGCAAAACGTGTTACGTGAGTTCATCTCTTCCAAATTAAATCCGATGTTACCTAAAAAGCAGGGCTCGCTGCAGCGAGCCTGGGGCCGTTGGGCAGGGACACCCTGCAGGCACTGCATGGCTGACAGTCCCATTGCCATGTACAGCGCTTACATGTGGAAAACGCCCTGGAAGATTTGCCAACTGGAGAGGGCTTCCCTGCGGTGCCTGGGGATGCTTGGGGTGCCCCTGGAGTAAAGCGGGACCGTTAAATCGAGAGCTTGAACTGAAGCTCGCCAAGGCTGATGCTGAGTGCGGATGGATGCTGCTCTGCTGCCGGCCAAGGGTTTGCGGCAGCTGCGAAGGACGAGGAGAGAGGTGGCACCTAACTGGTAGTTGAGCTGGGGTTGCTCACACTGACCCTGCCACGGCAGGGTGCCCTGGCACCCCCCAAGGCGGGAGGGCCAGGGAGAGGCTTCCCGCGGGTCTCGGGTGGCTCAGCTCCTGGCTCATTTCAGTCCAGCCTGGGCAGGGAGTGCGGTGCTGCGCTGGACAGCCGAGCGTTTGAAGGACGGGCTTGTCCTGGCTGGCCTCCACGCTGCCAGGAGTGCCTCGGCGGCGGAGGGAGGGCATGGCTGATCCCCAGCACTCCCGCCTGCTCGGTCGGTCTCACCTGGGCACTCACGCCAGTTGACGTTGTTGCTCTGTTGGCTGACTTATCAGACTTCAGTGTACTGGCCCCTGGGGGCCATGCCTCCCCTCCCTGCTCCTGGGGGCTGGCAGCTGCGTCGGCCATGGGAGAGCACCGAGGCAGCGGTGGGTTGTGCAGCTGCGGACACTGCTCTGGGGAAGAGGGGAGGAAAGCAAAAGGGGAGGGCCGCGTAACGTGACAAAGGATTATCTTGCAGGCTTTGCGGCTGGCACTTGTCCAGCTGCTTCAAACCATTGTTTCCGCGGCTCCTTGCCAGTGCCTGTTGGCTGAGCACTGTCCCCACCGGTTCGTGCATTTTCGGGATGGACCCCAGAGCGTGTGCTCGCATGGGGAGGCTGAACTCGCTGGCAGCCCTGCGTGCTGGATGTGCCCCACGCGTTCTCGAGCAGGACCCTGCTGGAGCCGGGAGCTGGCCAGGTCTGGTTCCTCTGTGCAGAAAAAGGCAAAGAGAGAAGCTGTCCCATGCTGGGGTGGCGAGGGAAGGCAGCGCCGGCCGAGTGGGGCTCCCCGGCACAGCCCTGCTCCCCAGCCAGGAGGCTCCGGAGCGGGACTGCACAGCCACCACGAGCAGAGCTGCCTGCTGCTGCATCGGGCTCTGGGTGTGGAAGCGCCCAGTTGGCTAATCAGGATTCACACTGCCAGGGAGACAAAATTACCCAGATCTACCACAGAGACAGCTGAGCGGGGAACGAATAACCACAGCAGCACGCTGCCTTTGCTGGCACTCTCCTGGCCAGCAGATGAATTAAACCCAAGGTGGTGTGACTCATGCACGCAGCGCAGAGTCGCGTCGCAGGCATGGGTATCAGCTGGGGAAATTACTCGCAAGCAGACTGGGATGTGCTGAAACCAGCAGCCCCCAGCAGCCCGGTGTGCTCACGACTGGTGGGAGCTCTCCCCTTCCTGCGAAGGGAGAGGAGCCCGACCACCGGCACCAAAGGGAACAGTGACTGCGGGGGGAGGCAGCAGCACCCCAACCATCCCATCCACGCAGCACGAGCCGCTCTGGGAGCCGTGCCCAGGCCAAGGGCTCACGGCTGGATGCTGGCGAGGGGCACGGTGCTGCCCAGGCGAGGCATTCGCAGGGCCTGAGGCCGTGAGTGCCTGGAGCAAGCGCCTGAGCCAGGACACCATCCTGATGAGTCCCGCGCTGGCCAGTTCTCCCCAGCTGATTTCTGCGTGCAGCCGGCCCCGGCGCAGGCAGATCTCGAGCCCCGGGAGCGGGGGGCATGTCGTACCTGAGCTCGCAGCCATGGCCTCAGTTCTGGCAGGGGTTCAGAGACCGCCGGGAGGAGGTGATCCGGCATTGCCTCTGCCTTGAGTCCTTGCTAAGAAAACGTGGGCAGAGGAAGGAGGCTCTGGAGTTTGAGGACTCGGGCAAAACCCGTTTCCGTCATGCCTGTGATGCCGTAACACTGCCTTTATGGGGGCCCAGCTATAACGCCAGGAGAGGAGGGCTCAGAGTTGCGTCTGCCATTGCCGGGGGACAGGGAGCCGGTGGCTTGGGGTGTTCTGCGTGGGATGTGAGTGTGTGCAGCCCGGCTGTGGGGGGGGACGAGCCCCCAGCCA
>VYZV01011219.1:256605-272197 GCA_013401275.1 Pandion haliaetus | reverse complement strand
GAGGCTGGGAAGTTGTGTGTCAGGTGACTCAGTGGTTGCCACGGCGACGAGCATCGGTTAATGAACAGAGGGAGTAAAGGAGCCAAAATAAATGTCAGAGCGTGAAATAGATGCGGTGGAGCCGGGCAGCGCGGGCAGGCGGTGGGGCTGCCCCCTCCTGCCTCCCCCCCTCCCCGCCTGGGGGGCCGGTGGTGCTGCCCGGCCGGGCTGGGGCTCCCTTTGCCTTGGCGGGGGCAGATTTTGCAAAACCACCTGCGAGGTGCATGGCGAAGGGCTGGCGAGCGAGCCAGGAGCGTGGCGAGCCCCGGCCCTGCCGCCTCGAAACGCGCAGCCCCCGGCCCCGCTGGGTCACGCGTGGGTTGTCCTCGCCCCCCGGCACCGGGCAGCTGGAGCCCCGCTGCCCGCCTGCCTCGCTGCCCACGGGGAGCCGGTGCCCTGCGCCCATCGGAGCAACCCGCAAGCATTAGCGGTGCCACCATGCTTTCCCGCTCGGCCGTGGCTGCCGGGCTGCTCGGCGCTTCTCTCTGCCGTGGGCAGCAGGAGGGAGTTGATGTTGGGTCCTGCAGCAGCAATGCTGAGCAAAGGCTCTGCCCCTGCCCTGAGAAAGTCACTTGATTTTTATTTTTTTCTTTTTCGTCCCGTTTCTGTTGCGAAGGAGGCGTTTGGGTGGGACAGGCAGGGCTGAGGGAAGGAGAGAGGATACGGATCCCTGTGGGGCAGAGCAGATGCAGCGAAGCTGTGTGCGGTCCCGGCGGCTGCGGCAGGAGGGGGAGATGNGGGGTGGGTGGGTGGGTGGATGGAGTGTCGCGCCCTGGCTCTGCCAGCCCTGCATCCGAACAAGGCATCCCCTGCGCGTGTAGGTGCCTCCTGCTCCAAGGTTTGCCCTCGTCCCTCACGGTCACAGATTTACCTTAGACATTGTGTATGCCAGAAGCAAGGCCCCCGGGAGTCCTGGCTCGTCCAGCTGCTGCTCAGGGCAGGAGGGGGCCAGCCCTGGATTTCAGTGGGGGCTCAGTGGTACAAGGAGCCTCTGAGAACTTGAAAGAGATGGAGCCCAAGAAAATTAGTATTCTCACTTGCACGCTGTGCTGATGGGCTGACTCACTCTCTAAACTCCTTTCCCACATGGCACCAAGGGAAAGTTTCTTCCCACTAATCAGATGATGAACACCGGCCCCGCGACCCTACCAGGGAGGTTGCTGCAGAGGGAGATGTTCCTGCACTGTCATGGTGCCTCTGGAGAAGCTCTTGCAAAGTCCCGCACGCTGCGCGGGTGTCCCTTGCTGACAGCAGCTTTGCAGCCGTTAAAAGCCAGAGAGGGCAGGTCTGTCCCACCAGAGCAGGTCGGGGCTTTGGGGCTGCGAGGCAGAGCGAGGACCGAGGTGTTTAGAGACCAGCTGGAAACAGAAACCTCGGTGCTGTCCTGGGAGTGACAGCCCCACGCTGGGTGAGACTGGAGATGTGTCCTGGGGCGGGGGGAACAGGCACATCCAGGTGCATACCGGCTCTGGGTGTCCTTCTGGGTTCATCAGGGTGCGGGGGTGTTTTGGGGTGCTGCAGGTTGGCACAGACCCATTCTGGCAGCACGTGCCCGATGGCCAGAGAGCAAAGGGACAAATGTGGCTCTGGGGCGTGTGGGGCAGAGCCTTGCTGGCAGGTATGGGGAGAAGGTTGGAGAAGGTGGGTGGAAACCTGAAAGCTGAGAGGAGGAGGAGGAGGATTGGCGCTGCACCATGCAGCTGCTGTCCTCGCCATTCCCGGTGTCTCCCCAACCCCCTTCGTGGTGCCTGTTTCCAGCTCTCCTTCGCCTGCAGTTCCCAAAGCACGGGAGCAGGCGGTTCTCTCTTGGATGCTGTGTCTCCTGCTTGGATGACAGCTTGCCACCTCCAGAGCTTCATCTCCAGAGCTTCATCTCCAGGCTTTAATTGACGCCTGTCACGATGCTCAGCTCCCCCAAGCCCATAGCCAGAGCGCAGGCTGACAGTGTGCGGTCATGTGGGACACCGTGCGGGCTGGCTTCTCTTGCCTGGAGCCCTGTCCCCTGCTGGTGTGTCCTTTGTGGTCCCATGGGAGAGGGGACAGAGCCAGGATGACCTGACCATGTGCTCCAGCCCTGCCCCTTGCCACTCCAGAGAAGTCACGCTCTGTGCCTCAGTTTCCCCATTTATAGCATCAAAGGCAGCATTTGTTGGCACTGCAGAGGAAGCACCATGCATACTCTTGCATTAGCGTTTGCTGCTTGCTTTGGAGAAGACAGCTCTGTGAACCCTGCAGACAGAAGCGGCTGCTGCCGCCCCAGGCCCTGAGGAGCCGTGTTCCCGTCCAGCACCGTGGCACGGCCTGAGCTCTGAGCCGTCCCCCAGCAGATATCGAGTGCGGCTCTCGGTGTCTTGGCAGGCTGCCGCGAGGAGCAGGCTCACAGCGTCCGCAGGAGGTGACGGGCTGCATCCATCACAACAAATCCATAAGCGCAACTGAGCATAGCCAGGACATTTTTATTATTTTTTAATGCCTTTAATTTCTCCGTGCCTGTCCATCGGTGGAACGTGGACCAGGCTGCTGGGGCTGGTGGACGGTTGAGCGGAAGAGGCGAGAGCCCGTTCACAGCCAGTCCCTGCCCCAGGCTGTCCCGTAAACACGTCTGAACCATAAGGCTCTCCCCGCTGTGGATGCGGCTGTGCTGCCCCGTTCTCGCCCTGCATCCGCATCCTGCAGCGTGTAACTGAGTCCCCAGTACATCATGTGCCTGAGCCTGACTCGTCCTTGGCTTTTACCTCTCATGGCACAATTGCACGGCTTCAGCACAGGAGAGAGATGAGCCCGAAAGCGCAGCAAGGAGAAAGCCAAAGCAAACAGGCAGCCGTTTAAAGGCGAAATGCGTTCGTTTTGCTTCAGAGGCAGGAGGAAAAAAAAAAAGCCACGGAAAAAGAGCCTTTTTTTTTTCCCAAATGCTAAGTGGGAGGCCAGCAGATGCCAGAGCATCTGCCTCTTTCCCCAGGCCTTCCAGGCAGCGTTGCCGGTGCCCACCGCAATGGGGCTGCTCTCGCCCCCACTCCCGAGTCGTGCCGTGGGGACCCACGAGCAGAAGGGGAAAGGTGGCACGCGCGGAGCGGCCGGCGTGTCTCGGCAGGACCGTGCCGTGGGGCGCGCGGCGCTCCTGCCCGTGCCAAGCTCAGCTGCGGTGCCCGTTGGTGGCACTGGGTGCTTATCCATGGTCGTGCATGGGTGCGCACACACGTGTGTGCGGTGGGAGACATGTGAAAGCAGGCTGGAAATGGGGTACGGACGGGCCGTCTGGACGACTCTCTGCCTCCGCTGGCCTCTGCCCCAGCTGCCTGTGTCCCAGGCACGAAGCAGGTCTGAGAAGTGGCAGGAAAGGGTAAGCAGCCTCCAGACTTTTTGGAGTCATTTAAATGAACTCATCTGTGCCTCCAAAAAAATCGTGTCTTGGAAGTTAAGCTGCAGCCCAGATGTTGCTTTAGCAAACGTGCTGAGGCTCCTCGTCTGCGCGCAGCCTGTGCCCTGCAGTTGTAGGTCAGCAGTAAATCAAAGCTGCTCTTTTGTACAGCCAAGGGGCTGGGGCAGAGCAGCCAAACTGGGAGGACCGGGCCAGTCTCTTGGTGATGCAGAGTCCCAGGGTGGGGGCTCTGCTCAAGCAGCCACTCTGCCCCCGGTGCTGTTGTCATCTCCCCCAGCAGGGACTTGATGTGGAAGCAGATGAACCCGACGTCCCAGAACGAGCCCTGGGCTGCAGCTGTGGAGCGCTTTCCCGGGGGAATCTGAATAAGGTGTTGCTCGGACCTGAAGGCCGGGAGGTTTATTTACAGCTGCATCGATTCTCTGTCAAAACCGATGAGGGTTTTGCCTGGCTGGGTGGGTGGGTGCTGAGAGCCAGCAAGTGCCTGCCCGGCTTCGCCTCCCCTTCACTGGGGAAAACAGGGGCCAGGCAAGCCTTGCTGTGTCCACGCGTGCACCTGCGGAGGGAGGGAACGCTCAGCAGAGGCAGTGCCGTGCTGAGCACCACTGAGCTCCTGGCAGCACCGCGCAGCCGGAGAGGGGAGCGAGGGCTGCGCTGCGCAGAGTCTCTGCCCACGGCTGCCGTGGGGCTGCGGGGGGAGGAGAGCGGCTTGGGCATCGCCTCCCAGCTCAGCAGTGATGTGAATGACAGGACTCTGTTTGAGACATAAATGTGCAGCCCCACCGGAGGGGACTGGCAGCGCTTGGAGGGTGCAGGAGCAGCCACGGACCAAACTGTCCCGGGGACCGAGGGCAGCGTTTGGGGTTGCTGACAGCCCCATGCCGAGCTGTGCCCGATCGGCTCCTGGGCTGCTGCCGTGCCGGCCCCGTGCAGCGCATCCTGCCAGCGCGGAGGGGTTTGAGGGTTTCTTGTCTTGTGTCTCCCCAGGAACCTTCCGAGGAGTGTGCAAGAAAATCGACCACTTCCCCGAGGATGCAGATTACGAGCAAGACACGGCCGAGTATCTCCTCCGTGAGTCTGCTTTCCCGTAGCGTGATGGAGCCGCGCGCGCTCCCTGGGGAGCCCCTCACCCCACGCTGCGCTGGCACCCCACTCCCCGCCCCCCAGAGCTTCACCCAGCAGGTCCTTCCCACCCACTGGCAGGAAGCTGGTGGCTCGCAGCCCCCCAGGCTCTCTGCACAGCAGCGGTGACCCTTCGGGTTACCTGAGCGTGGCCACGTCCCACCGCAGCAGCAGTGTTAATGGCACACTTGTCTGGCACTCGCTGTCCCCGCGGCCGGTCCCAGAAGCTGCTGCGCAGCCTGAGCTTGTCGGGGTGCAAGGGCCGCCGGGGACGGTGATCCCGCAGGTCCTTGGTGCAGCACCGCGGGGGTGCCATGTTCGTGCTGGTCTCCCTGTTCCCTGAGTCTCTGCAGCCAGGCTGGATTTGCTGGCACTCGCTGTGAGAGCCCGATGAGCATCTGCCGTGTGCTCTGCCAGCAGCCGCCGAGCGCAGGGAGACAGAGTGAAGATAGAGCTGGCGGCTCTCCTGGGAGAAATGGAGTGCTCTGTCTCGGTGGGCCAGCAGAGCCTCGGGGCAGAACCCGCAGGTTTTTACAGGGGGTACCTGCCGCTGGGGTGAGGCTGACCCTGCAGAGAAGAGGCACCGTCCCCTGAGCACTTTGCAGACACGTGCACGAGCGAGTGCTGGGGCACCGAGGTGCAGGTTGACAGAGGCTGGACACCAATGACGCACGCCCTGAGATGCAAAGCAACACGGACGTGCACCGCCCGGCACGTCGGCAAACACACACGTGTGTGACAGACTGCGAAGCCTGCACGGCAGAAGGTTCATTTGAACACCTAAATTTCCAAACAAGAAGGAACGTAAGGCAGCAGGGGCACGTGGCAGCCTCGGAGGCGTTAGCATCTCTGGGTGCTCTCTGAGCCGCTGGGGCTGGGAGGAATCCCCGGGGACAAAGTGACCCCCCGGCACCCATCGCCCTGTGCTCAGCCCGGTCCCCTGGGCCGGCAGCAGCTCCTGCCTGATGCAGCTGCTGCTCATCCAGATGTTGCTCTGAACTCCCCATTTTCTAACTCTGCAGGGAGCCATCAGCTCTGCTCACCCATCTAAGATGGGATTGCGTTTAATGGATTTGGTTTGCAATTTTAGTAGATTAGCATTTAAGTTCTTCTCCCACCCCCTCCCACATTTAAAATAAAAAGTCTATTTTAAAGCCCCCAGAATGGCATTTTAATGGGGCTTCTCTGTATTTCTGTGCTTTTAATAAAGGCCCTAATAGAGGAATGAGAGCCCAAACCAAGGCACAGTGTATTTTCGGTGCAGCGGGTTGTGATTTGCTGCGTTAATTACTCTCTACTGTCATTTTGGAAGCTGAACTTCTGAGAGGCCGTGTAGAAAAGACCCTTTGTCTAGCGCTTGGTCAGTGACTCCTGAGCGTGCAGACAGGCATTGCCGGAGAGGCATAACCCCCCTTGGGATTAGCCCAGTGCCAGGGTCACGGCATCACACGTGGTGGGCTCGGGGTCTTGGGCTTTTTGTTGATTTCGATAATGTTCCTCTCTTACATCAGAAAATGACTTTTTGTTGAACTTGGGGTGTGTTAGTTTGTAAATTCTTGACTTTCAAAGCAGCCACGATAGTTTGGGGACCCAAGGGACAGGTTCCCGACCCCTGTGGTTGGCAGTACTGTTCCTTGCCAGCCTGGTGAGATTTGGCGGGTTCAGCAATCCCAGACTCCAGAGTCACGTCCACGGCCAAAACCCATGGATGGTGTGTTTGGTAACGGGAAGCTAAATTGCTCGTGCTGACTGTGTGGCAAGACTGGAAGAAATAGCCTAGGAAGCAAAAAAAAAAAGAAAGAAATTCAGGGGTTTAAGCTGTTTTTGTGACGGGAGGCCTGAATCGCAGAGTTTGCAGGGCTGACATTGGGCTCCAGAGCAAGCTCGGAGCAGAGCAGCTCGGGACAAGCAGAGGATGCGTAGGAGGGACCAGTGCTGGGTCTCCCCCATCCCTCGTGGCAGCAACCGAGTGTGGCATTGCAACAATTCTTTCCGGGCGCTGGTGTTGGCACGGGAGATGCCAGCAGCCCCCGCCTCAGGAGCGGTACTGGGGGCTGACCCTGCCTCGCTCCCTGTCCCGCAGGTGCAGTGAGAGCGTCCAGCATCTTCCCCATCCTCAGTGTGGGTCTGCTGTTCTTCGGAGGCCTGTGCGTGGCGGCCAGCGAGTTCTACAAGAGCAAACACAACGTCATCCTCAGTGCCGGCATCTTCTTCGTCTCTGCAGGTAGGAGCTGCCTGGCAGGATCTGGAGCGGGATGGCTCTCCAGGTGTAGAAGTGTGGGAGGACACGGGGGAGCTGGAGACGAGTTGTGGGTCTTTCTGGGCCGTTGGATTCTGGGGCTAGTGAGCTCTCCTGTCCTGGTGGAAAAATCCTTATGGCAGGGAAAAAAACAGCAGAGGTTTCTGACCAGCGGCCACGGTGCTAGACAGCACTTCAAGCATCCACCCTGCTCTGCCCTGAGCGGTCTCCGTGCGGGTGCTGCGGCCCAGGAGGGGCTCCCGGAGCGCAGGCGTCCTGCTGGGGGAGCACCCGGCCCCGGGGCAGGTCTTGGGGGGCTCTGCCCTCCGTCACAGCCAAGCAGCAGGTCGCGGGACCGGGCGAGGGCAGGCACTGTGGTGGCAGCAGCTGGCACCAGGCAGCAGTCAGAACGGCTGCCGCAGTCCTACGAGGAAAATCACTCTCTCGAGACCATTCCTTCTGGATTACTCATTTCTCTGTGCACTGTTCCCCAGCGCTTCCACTGATTATCGTATGACAATGTCTTTGTCTCAAGGAACTGCTTTATTTTGTGTTTTTCTTCTCCCCACAAAGAGACAAATTACTCTCCCTCCTTCGGCTGGCAGGAGCTGCTGATGCAGATGAGAAAACAACAGAAAGGACATAATCGATTCATTAAGTAAATCCAGGAATACATCAGCTCCTCCCCAGCCCTGCGGCACAGGCCCACGGTGCTGCTGGCAGTGCAAAAACTGCCCGGGTCCCAAATAAAGCCTCCGGGCTCCAACAGAACTGAAAAGAGACAGAGCCATTCCCGCTTCCCTGTGCTCCCAGGGCCACGGTGAGCCAGGGCTCTTGCAGGAGGGATCGCCGCCGTGCCCCGTGGGTTGGCTCTGCTCCAGCCACAGCCCCGGTGCCCAGCACCGTCCGGGCTCCTGCGGTCCATTGCTCAGCGAGCAGCTCTGCAAAGCGGAACCAGCTCTTGAAAAGTCCCTTGTCTAAACAAAATCATGGTTGTTCCTCCTGCCCCTCCAATATACGTGAATATACGTGTGTACTGGGTGTATGTGAATATATCTGTATACTGGGGATGGCAGTGGAGGTTTGTGACGGGGTTTGGCCCCGGTGTGCTGGCAGAGGGTTTGGTGCCCCATGGAGCGTGGGGTGCAGCCACGGCCCCCAGCACCCTGCCCACCTGCCGGGCACCCCGTGGGTTGTCGTAGGCAAGAGAAGGGCCGGGCTCCTCCAGCCTGCACCCCTCTGCTGCCGGGAGGGGATCAGGGTGCTGCTGTCTCCCGTGCCTCTCCTGCCGCTCAAGCGAGCACCTCTCCCTCTCGTCCTCCCCTGAAGGTCTCAGCAACATCATCGGGATTATAGTCTACATCTCGGCCAACGCGGGGGACCCAGGGCAGAGCGACTCCAAGAAGAGCTACTCCTACGGCTGGTCCTTCTACTTCGGAGCCCTGTCCTTCATCATCGCCGAGATGGTGGGGGTGATCGCTGTGCACATGTACATCGAGAAGCACCGCCAGATCCGCGCCAAGTCCCACTCGGAGCTGCTGAAGAAGTCGGCCTTCACCCGCCTCCCCCCCTACAGGTACCGCTTCCGCCGGCGGTCCAGCTCCCGCTCCACCGAGCCCCGGTCCCGGGACATGTCACCCGTCAGCAAGGGGTTCAGCACCATCCCCTCCACCGACATCTCCATGTTCACCCTCTCCAGGGATCCCTCCAAGGTCACCATGGGGACGCTGCTCAACTCGGAGCGGGACCACGGTTTTTTACAGGTCCATAACTCCATCCCCAAAGAGTTCAAGGAGTCTTTGCACAACAACCCGGCCAACAGACGAACCACGCCGGTCTGAGGCGGGCAGGGGCGTTTTGTCAGGCTGCATGACATCATCCTCGTGACGGTGTAACCCGTGAAATCCCGTTTTTAAGGACAAACCCAGATGGCTCCCCGTGCCCCTACCCGCGGGGCTGGTTTTTCACTCCCGAAATGCCACTGGCCGGGCCAGGCCACTGCGCCCACGGTGGGACTGGGACCCCCGCGCCCCTCCCTCCCCGCCGGGGAGGGGACGGGGGCTGCGCCGTGACCCTAGCCACGGTGCCCCTGCGGACTGAGCGGGGCTTCCATCACCACCCGGGACAGTGGCTTCCCGAGGTCTCCATCGTTAATGTTGATCATAACCGCAGTGTTACCTTAGCTGTTTGTCCCATGGAAATGCTGGCGATAGCCCTGTCTGTGAGAGTCCTTAATCTGGTAGTTACATTTAAGCGAAATTGCCTGGAAGTCCAGAGTTTGAAGCACTGAGTCGGTGCCGTAGCGAGCGCTCGTGTTACGAAAGCCCTTTCCCTGTCGTGATGGATGGAGTGCTCAGGCTGGGTTTCTCTATGGCGTTTCGTGCATGCATTAAATAGCTTGGAATTCAATTTTGTCATGTCGGGTTGGAAGAAACATCCTTTTGCAATTTTCTGTGGTCTTGAAAGGGCTTCTTTCTTTCCTTCTTTCTTTCCTTTTTTCTTCCTTTGGTGCATTCAGGCCATGAAAGGACTCAGGAGCAGAATTCCTCCAATGACTGGTAGCAATTAGCCAGCATTTAATTAACCTCCAATGTTGCAAGAAAATGAATTAATTCCCTAAAATTAATACACACCCAGTCACAAGTTACCGTCTGGGCACAACAAGGAGGCAACGCTTGACCTGGTGGTACTGAAGGAGAAGCTGGGTTGATGGCTGGGCCGCGGGCTGCGTGCGGATGGTGTATGATTCTATAATGGCTGGGAGATCAATGAGAAAAATCACAATAAAATCGTCCAGTTTGGCAAGCGAGTTACTTGGCTGAATAGGTCGCACTGACCCTGCTGCGGGCAGCTGGAAAACTGTGCGCCGTGTCTTACAGGTGTTTCACGGCAGCCTCAACCTCTCCCACAGCTGTGTGGGGTGCCTGGGGTCGGGGCTCCCTGGCTGCAGGGGGTCAGGGAAGCAGCCCCCCCCCCCAGCCCCTGCCTCGCTCTCCTGCCCTTTGCAGTGCTGCCCTGGTTTGTATGGGGGGGCTCAGCTGGGCGGCAGCAGCTGGCGGGGTGCCGTGGGGTGCACGGGGTGCCGTGGGGCGGGGGTGAGGTGTGTGTGCATGTGCAGCCCCCCGAGCAAGGCACGGCCAGGGCGAGTGCTGCTGGAGAGCGGCTCAGAAAGCCATTTTCCCCAAAAGGTGCTGTGGTGGGGTGACGTCCCCTCTCCAGGGTGGCCGGCGGCCGGGCATCCCGGGGCAGTCACGGCGAGACTGCTCTCCTGGGGAAATGCCGAGTTCGGAGCCAACTGCGAGACCTCCTCGGGGAGCTTGCTCGGCAGCAATACTGACTCCAGCAACACTGCTGGGTGTCAGCGCGCCCGTCCCCTCCGAGCTGCTTGGCAGGGGGGTGCCGGCGGCCTGCACGGTGTGACAGCCAGGGCACGGCCGGCTGGCAGGGAGGAGGTCAGACTCTAAACGCCAAGGTGTATGTGTGCGGCCGGAGGTTTGGCTTTAAACGCTGAGCCGCCTTCTCTCACCAGAGCAGAGCTCGTCTAAACGGAGGCAACGGTTTTGAAGCAGCTGGTCTTACCATTTGATGTGTCACTTAATTGAAATCTTATTTAAACTTCTGACAAAAGTGATGGATTCCCACGGAGGCCCTGGGGGGGGCTCATTAGGCAGCCGCAGGTAAGCTGGGGCCAGCGGAGCTCTCATTCACTCATGCTCTCTGCAGAAGGGAAACATCTGGTGCCTGGTGTGCGTCTCTGAGCAGCCTTGCCCTGGGTCTCGCTCCCAAAGCCGGAGCATGGCCGGTCGTGGGGCACGTCCTATTGCTTCCCGGGAATAACAGGCAGGTCGCTGTGGGAAACCCGGCACAGGAGGTGTGCCAGAGCGAAATCCCTCCCGGAGCCCCTCAAGCAGCCCCAGCAAGGGCTGTCTGCCCCTCGGCAGGTCCCGGCTGCATGGGGCTGCAGACTCTGTACAGGTTCTTCATCTCTCCTACCGTTTATTGGCTACTATTGTAAATGGGGGTTGTGTGAGAAGACGGATTCAGATGCTAATTAGGCCTCTTAATTGCCATAGTTGCTGATTGCATGTATTAAAAATAGTGGAGGAAGTGTAGCGCTCCGATCTTGGGGAAATATTTAAAAACAAAGTAGTGAAAGGACTGACTGTGGAATACGGAATAAGCTGCATTTTAACTTATCTGGCGTGTGGCCACCGGTCTGGCCAGGGCCGCTGCCCAGCTCCCTCCTGCAGCCTCTTTCACCAGGGGCTTGCCTTGGGAAAACAGCATCTGAGCAAACGCAGGGCTTGCTTTATTAATGTATTAATGCACTGCAGAGCTCTGACTGTCCTTGGCAAAGATCTGAAATTAAATCCCTACCAATAATTAATCCGGCAATCTTGCTAGGGAGGTCTGTGCGCTCAGCCAGAGCCCCCCGGCCCTGCAGCTCTGCTGGAGGGGAGCGGGGGGAACCTGGCCTGGGACTGACAGTTCGGAGGGGAAACTCCAATGGGCTCAGTGCTGGGATCAGTGCACGCAGAGCAGCGCTTTTAAGCAGCATATTAGAGACTCTGATCACAAAAGCCACACCAAGACCTTCATTTACCGTCCCCCCCGTGCCGGCAGTGTTAGCCGCAGCGGTGCTGACCCCAGGAGGGGTTGTGTGCTGCGGGCAGGAGCCTTGCTCCGGCTGCTCCCACACCGCGCTGAGCAGCCCCTGCCCAGCGCCCGGCTGCCATGGCAGTGTAACGGCCCTGCCTGGCTGCAGAGGCATCACCAACCTCTAGATTCTATACACATGCACGCTTGTGGCTTAAAGGTAGGATGTCTTTTTTTTAGAATTAAATCTCCAGAAAATGGGCTCCAGCTGAGTCACTGACTGCTGCAGGTAAGGAACCCTGTTTGTCTCTATCGGGCGAAGCAAAACGTGTGAACATTTCTTAATTAAAACCAAACCCCACAACAACAGCAGCAAAGTCCCTGTCTTGGCGGTGGGCTTTGCCACGGAGCAGCGTGGCACCCGGTGCGGTTTGAGCCCTCCTTGGCAGGACGGGCGGCTGTCCCCGTCCCTGGGGCAGGGCTGGCTCCTGACATCGGGGTGCGGGAGTTGCCAGGAAGATGCCCGACCAACTTCAGACAAATGAACTCCTGTGGCGTAGCAAGTGTCGATAATACAACTGAAAGCGTTGTTATCATTACCAGTACTGCCGTCATTATATATTCATTGCCGTTCTGGCAGCAAATCGGAGCAACTGATTTGTCAGGGGCTGGGATGCTGCTGTGCCACGTCCTGTGCACACGCAGGACCCTCGGTGCCTTCAGGTGTCGTTAAAGCCACATTCGGGGCAATTTGTCGTGCCAGTGTTTTTCTTGTGGGCCAGTGAGGCAGGATATTAGTTGGGAAAGGATTTTGCTTCATTTCAGAGAGAGGATTGATTTTCCTGAAGTTAACCAAGTTATCCCCTGAGTAATTGAAAAGAAGGAGGAGGTGCCCCAGGACATGTGCTGGCTGTCACCTTCCCCTGCGCCATGCTGGGTGCCACGAGTCAGACAGCAAACTGCTCTAACTTGAGGTTAAATCTATGACCTGAAGTTGCTTGTTTCTCAGGCAGCGTAACTCCAGCCACTGCTCCTTCTAGTGCCTTTGCCCTTTGGTTCCAACCTGTGCCACTGGTCTCGGTCCCGCAGCTGGCTCGCTGTGGAGCTGGCGACACAAAGCACCCCTGGAGTGGTTAGACGAGCGGGGGGAAGAGCCGTAGGGCAGCTGCATCGGTGGTGCCTTTGGTGTTGGGCTACCTGTACAGCACCCGTGTGAGGAGCTCCTGACCAGAACTGTTCACCTATGGGGGGGCTGTAAATCATCCCCTTCAATCAAGCCAGCTCTCTGCATGGGGAAGGGGGCGTTGGTGGCGATGGCAGGAGATGTCCACACCAGCTGCGTGGCAAGAGGTGGCCACCAGCCAGGTCACGCTGCAAGCAGTGAGCGGGACGGATGGCCAGCTCTCGCCTGGGCATCCCCAGCACCCTGCGGGGAGGAAAAGGGCTTCTCGGGCCCCGGAGCACAGGGGGAAGGACGTGCTGGGGGGTGTTCAGAGCAAAGGGGGCAGGATGGGGACCTGGCTGGGGAGCAGAGTGGCACGGCTGCGCCCTGCCACACCACCCTCCTCTGGAAATGAGTCTCCGCAGCGGGAGGGCTGACGGGCAGAAGAGGGATGTGGTTGTCACCGGGGGATGCCGGCCCCATCCCAACGCAGCAGCCGGAGCAAGGGGAGCTGCGAAGCGCGGCACCGCCTGTGCCGGGTCTCTCCCAGCCTCAGGAGCTCCTGCGGGGACCAGACCACGGTGCTCCCTGCACCCAGGGCCTCAGCAGGAGTCTTCCTTCCCCGGGCTCGGAGCGGGCACAAGGACCTCATCGCTTGTGGGCTATGGCAGGCCGGGGCACGTGGAGCAGGAGCGCTGCGGAGTAAAGGGCAGCGAAATTACCACACGCAGAGGGAATCGAGTGAGCGGGCAATACACAGCTGGGACCGCGGCGCTCGTCATCAAATTGTTCCACGACGGCACACGGCCGAGCCAGGCAAAGCGTCAAACTCCGGCTGGGGAGAGGGGAGGGAGCAGCAGTGGGGCACTGTCAGCCGGGGGCTGGCAGCTCCGCAGCCCCCAGGCAGCTGCAGCTGTAGAACTGCCTGAGCACCCTCGTGTCGCAGTGCCGGGCTCGGTCTGCAGCCTCCCCGGGCGAAGCGAGGCCATTTGTTTATGAAGGGAGAGTGGGCAGCCAGTGATTGAGGATGTTTACTGCCACGTGTAATATCTTTCCTTCGTGCCGATGTCTTTCCCCTGGAAGAGAAAATCAATACCCGGGCTAAATCTGGAGGCTTCAGTATTTTTCAGAGAAGTGCAAATCAATATGGATCTCTTAACAAGTTTAATTTCAATACCTGAAAGCGCACATTCTGCCTATTTCCTGACCTTTCCAGTCCTTCGGGGAGGAAGATTAAAAAGATTTGTTCAAATTCAACGAATTGAATCAGCAAATGCCCCATTACCTTGTTTTCTTTCCGCGAGACCTTGATAAACAGTATGATAGCCCAGCATCATCGCATGGCTCACAGCACCTTGCCCAGCGCCGTTCCTGACACCAGCCGTGCCATCCTGCGCTGACCCGCAAGCGGGGGAAGCCGGGGTGCCGATCCCTATGCCAGTGCCCACAGCCGCCTCCACCGCCAGCACGGCAGCCCAGGGCGGTGATGAAGGGGCCGGGTGTCACGTGCAGATGCACCCGCTCCCCCTTCTCCGAGTCCCAACGGACCCACATCACACAAACCCAGTCCTACACTCGCCTCTGAGCAGCCTGATTTAAGGGTGCTGCAGTGCTCTATATTTATCCTACGATGCCTTTATGCAGTTTTAGATCACCGTGTGATCACTGTAAATAGTGCAAAATGAGCGCAAGCTTGTAGGCTCGTCTGGCCGGAGCAAAAGACTTTGGGTAATTTAGTCATTGCCCTTGGAACGATCCCACTGGACGGACAAAACAAAGACCATCTATCCTGTTACAGTGCTACAGCAAACGTGTCTGCTCAGGTCAGTGTTTCAATGTCAGATACAATAGTGGCCGGCACCACGGGTTACTTGCAGCTCACCGTGGGTAAAACGGGACGCCGCATCGCAGGGGGTGCTGGGTGCAGCCCTGCGGGTGCAGAGGGACCTGGTTATAGCAAAGGGGAGTGGAGATGGCTTTCCAGCCATTGCTGGGGCTTTCGTTTGCTGGTCATCATGGACTTAACGTTCCTGTTTACCTCTCAAGGGAGGTTTTTTAGTTGCTGTATTGGTGCTGTAATAGATAGAAACCCAACGGCAAACCGCCTGCTGTCAGCCTGCAGAAGCCAGCACTCACACAAAGAGCCGCGGAGGGGAGATGTCAGCTGGGTTGTGTCTGCAGCAGATAGCTTTTCTTTCCACCCTTTTTTCCCCAAGCCCAAATCTACATCAGGATAAACATACAGACTTCACCATGGTTTGCTGCAAGGGAAGCTCCCTTGGTCCCTGTTCCTGCAGAGCAGCCGCCTCTTTGGCTGTTCATTTCTTGACATTGTCCATTGCCCTTTCTTGCTTTGATTTGTTGGGGGTTTTTTTTACTGTTTGCAATAGCTCATGAAAACCTAGGTAAGTCCAAGCAGTTTATATCGCATGTTTATTATTTACTTGATGGACAGTAATGGCTTCTGTGGTGCCATTACTGTATGTCATCTAAATCCAAATGCTGAGATGTTTTAAAGGGCAGCCTTTCATTCAGGGGCTGGAATAGCTTCTCCGGCATCGTTATCATCCACCAGGAGTGCCTGTGCACCCATAGATCTTTGGCTGACCACAGCCACTAAACCCAGCTCTTAAAAGTTCCCCAGAAAATTTTCAACAAATAAGACTGTCACCTGCTTGCACAGTAAAGTCTCTTTGCTAATAAACTCTTGTTCCTCTGTCATTAATGTCCCTCTAGTCACTAGAGGAGAAAAGCCTCCGTGACCCACCTGAGTTGATGTTAGAGAAGGTCGTTGTGAGCCGGGGGTGTTTTGGGAGGGTGGGGGGTGGGTGCTGTGCGCCTGCAGCTGCATCTCTGGAGCTGCCCTGGAGCTGGGGGAACCCCCCTCGGCGCTTCCTGATGGGTTCCCTGGGAACGCCATGGGAAAGAAAGAGTGATGCAGGTAAGTGCAATTAGGAATTAATTATTGCTGGTTCTCATTGCCTGCCCCTGGGTGAGCTGGCAGCCCCCCCCCCCCCCCCCGGCTGGGGGGGGGGGCGGAAGGGGTGTGGAACAC
>VYZV01011219.1:138267-254501 GCA_013401275.1 Pandion haliaetus | reverse complement strand
GCAGCCGCAGCGGGAGATGACAAGGTGCCATCTCGTGCGATGGCAGGTGCCTGCCGCTGGCACCATCGGCTGCTTCGGGGAGAGGTGGCGGTGGCCACCGCTCAGCGGCAATACGTCAAGCACAAGCGTTAGCGGCGGGTTGGGATGTGGCGCCAAGTCAAGCGCCTGCCCAGGGTGGGCAAGGCCAGCGTGGGAACGTCGCTGGTGCTACTAAACCCTGGCAAGGACGGCAGATCTTGGGTCTGGAGACTGCGGGTGATGCTGCAGGGACAGGCTCTGCCGGCCTGGGAGAGCAGGACGGGGGGGACCGCTGGAGGCACGTCGGGCTCAGGGGCGGTGAAGCAGGAGCCTGCCATTCCCAGGGGAGGACCCGGCTCCCGCCTGCCCCGACCCTTCAGGCGCTGAGTTCATGTCTGTGGTGCCGCTCTCTCTCTTTGGAGAACTGAAGTTTCAGCTCCTTTAACAGCCTGTAGGTCCACTGGAAAACTGCAATGAGTAGCATTAAGAAGCAACTTGGTAAGTTTATTTTGATGAAATACAATAATTATCATGCTTAGCAGCTGTTGCTATTTAAAATAAGAAAAAACGGGGCTTGCATTGAAAATGTTTTGTAAACCATGTGCACCAACAATCTGTTCCAATGAAACCAGCCATTATGGAAACGGTATAATAGCAGGAGCTCATTATGGAAAGTTAAATTGCAAATCATATTTTGTTTCAAATGAGCTAGATGAATGCATAATTTGCCTCAAAGAAATAGTTTTGTAGTCCTGATCCTCCTGCCAAGAGCTGAAGCTCTCGGGCTGCAGCTGCCGGAGCGGCGTGATTGTCCATTTCAAACTACAGGAAGTTTTGGTTTCAAAGGAAGATTTGAAGAGAGAAAGGGGAAAAAAAAAAAAAGGCAAAGGAAAAAAAAGGCAACACGCCGCCACCGCCTTCTGAGCAGAGCGGTTGGGAGCGCTCAGCGTGTTCCCGATGCGAGACCCCAGTTCCTGCGGGGCTGTGCAGGTTGGCTTTAAAGCGAGACAAGCCGGTGAAGGACGTGTGCGGCCGGAGCGAGGTGGGGGCCTGGCCGTGCACTGACGGGCAGAGCTGTGCCCGCGGCCGGCCGGGGCCTCGGGCAGGATGAAACCTCCCTGGCAGCTGCTCCGAGGGGCTGCATGCTGTGTCTGCGGAAGGCGCAGCACATGCTCCTGGAATGCGGCTGATGCAGCGGAGGCAGCCGAGAGCAACCGTGGGCTGCGGTGGGAGCCAGCCCTGCAGGCCAGAGCACCATCTTGCAGTCGGGGTGTCCGGGGATTGGCATCAGGGGGTTTGCCCTGCGCTCCCCCCGTGGCACAGCGCTGAGGTGGCCTTTGGCAGGCGCGCACGCCCTGAGCGCTGCCCGGCTGCCGGCTTCGGCCAGGGTGTCACCGCAGAAGCTGCACCGACGTCTCATAGATGAGAAACCCCACGTCGCCGTGGGACCTGCTGCGGGAGCACGGCTGCCCGGGTGGCAGAAGCCGGCAGCTTGTGTTCGTCCAGTGCTTGCAGGGCTCTAACGCTTGGCGGGTCGGAAGGCGAAGCCGTGGGGGCCGGGATGTCTGACTCCAGAGCCTCCCAGACGTCCAAGGAGAGCTGCCCGGTGCCACAGCAGCAGCCACCAGCACCTCGTGGAGCAGCCGCAGGGTGGGCTCCCCGCTCCAAGCCCCTCCTGTGCGTTGGCAAAGGGGTAATCGCTGCAGGATGGTCCCTTCGGGGCAGCAGAGCCCTTGCCACACCGGAGCTCGCAGCACCAACTTCCAGCCTCAAAAGATTCCTTTTCCATACCAAGGGCATAGTTTATAAATGTGAAAGTGGTTGTTATCCTTTAATCGCTGGCTCTGTCCCAGGGACTCCTAGCAATCCCTGCGTAGTTAGTAGGCTCGCAATAAATGCCATCGGAGCTCTGTATTTAGGCTCATCCACTTTCACCAATTAAAAGCGATAGTAAATACCCCAATGAGACTTTAAAGCCTCACCGACTCCTTGCCAAGGCCCGGGGAGGGTGGTGAGTACCCATGGCCCATTCCCTAAGGGAGCACAGTGCTTTGGTGGCTGGCCGGGGTGCCAGCACCGCACTGCTGAGCGTGTAAACGCTGCACGTCCCTCTGCACGCGTCGGCAGCCTACAGGGACAGAGCAATCCCGCCGGCTCCAGCTGCAGTTACTCGTTAACAGCACGGAGGAACAGATAAAACAGCTGAGAAGAGCCTCCCCAGGAGCTCAGTTCTGTGTGACGGGGATGTCCCCTGCATATTGATGTAAACTATGACCGCTGTGTTTTATTACCAGCCTTAAAAAAGAGCATACATAGTAATGAAACTTGGCAGGAGGTCCCGACACCGATGTATAAATTCTGTGGCTGAATGGGAGTTGAGCAGCGATCCTGCAGCCCACGAGAGCCCGGGAGACGAGCAGGCAGCACCGGGACTGTGTGGGGGAAATGCCAGACTCCAGCCGGGGAGAAGGGCAGTAGCTGGGCAGATGCGGGTGACGTTAATGCCTGTCCCACTAAACGCTTGTGCCAGCAGCTCGGGGCCCTGGGGAGGGCTGTGCCCCGGGAGCGGCCGGGCAGATGCACGCTGGTCGCTGAGGGGCAGTTTCCAGCCTCGCAGCCTCTTCCCAGGACAAGGCAGCCGCCAGGAAAAGGGGTCGGGGTGGCCCGAGGGTGCTGGTGTGGAGTGCTGTGGGGTGGCCCGTCGCTCGGGGGGGTGGGGATGCGGGGAGCTGCCTGCAGTGCGGGGAGCAGGGCCGTGCTTGCCCTGCGCCACACCGACGGCTGCCAGCGCGGTCCACGGCACAGGGACGTTTCCCAGACTCCTGGGCCGGCCTGCGGATGGGATGTCCAAGCGGCCGAAGCACGGCGGGAGCCTGTCCTAAGGTCACCATATGGGTGTCCCATCCCTGGGCTGGCACCGCCGCCCCTGACGCTGCGAGGGGCTCCCCAAGGAGCCCAACGCACAGTGGGATCGGGGTACGAGGGACGATCGGGACAGCGCTGACTGCAGCTGCGGGGGCTGGACCGAGGGAACGCAGCCGGGGCTGCGGGACCCGCTCCTGCCCCGCGGGCCGAGGTGGAATGGAGCTTGCTGCATGCCCTTGGGAGCAGCCCCTCGGTGCCCCCGTGGAGGCAGTGCCAGGAGTGGGAGAACCCCTCGTCCCAGGTCACCCGGCTCCGCTGCGAGCTCTGCCAGTGCTGTTGGTATTGGGGACGCAGGTGGACAGAAAGTGCCAGTTTAACTCACCCAGGCTTACAGCAAACAGAAAAGCAGGAAATTGGCAGCAGGTGAAGGGTTGCTATTTGAGCCTATAAAATCAGGGAGAACGTGTGAGCACAATGAGCAGCACTATCACCAGCCAGGATGAATGAGGAGCGTGCTCTCCTCAGCGCCCCGGGAAGCAGAGACAAGCTTTTCAGAGACTCTTTAAATGCATCATATATCTTCACAGAGAATTTCAAGCCAGTTAACCTAGCAGCAAACCGGCAAAAATAATTGAAAAGGCTAATGAGCATTCCCTAACCTCCAAGTAAATAGCAAATATTTAAAACTGCAGGCTTTTTTTTTTTTTTTCCTTTCTTTCTTTTTTTTCTCTGTATCAATACTTGCAGCACTAGTATCATTGCCCAGATGCATTTCAGCTTATGGGGATGGCCATAGGGGGCTGCACAGCTGCTGGCAGGACAGGCAGGGGCTTAAGACCATGGCAGCTGCTTGGTAGAGATGGGGTGGTTCTGCTACACTGGTCTCTTGCTCTATAGAGCCAAAGCCTCCTGTGTGCTTAGGGAAATGTCTCTTTCCCATAGTGTTGGAGCTATCAGGGCACTTGTCCTGGGCATTGAGGGTGAGCTCTCTGAAGATAGAGCTCTCTGAAGTAGGCAGCGTAGGGCACCAGTGAGTCGTAGCTGCAGATGAATGAAGCAGGGGAGTTACCAGACCTTGTCTGTAGCGCTTTGTTGGAAGCTGGAAAGCGGTGCTTGGAAGCCTATAAAATAGCAGAGGTGCGAGGGAAAAAAAGAAAGCATGTAGATTTTGCATTACTACCCGCCTCCACCATTTCTGGAGGATGCACAGAGCTGCTAGTGCCAGTCTGTCCTTCCATATACTATGTTGCTGTGTGGCTGCTGAGAATACCCTAGCAGCAGCTGGTCTTTTGGTGAGAGGGGGCTTCGTAGATCATATTAGAAACTGCTGTAGCAAACTCTGAAAACCTGACGTCGTGACTTTCCCAGGTGAGCAAACAGCACTGTGCGGTCCTGCAGCCGAGTACCTCTAATCCTCAAGTCAGAGGGAAAACAAACGAGCCTTCTGCTGTCTGCTACCCAGTTGAAAATTGCTTTGTTATTCATTTGCATTAACCTGGGTGGGGAAGCTATATTCAGAGGGTGCTCCACTCCCTTAGACGTTGAAATGGCAAGACACCCCATTGCGCAAGGCCACCGGTGAGAAGGGAGGCGGGAGGCTGCTGGGTGCAGCCACCTCCCTGTGCCCAGGCAGGAAAGGGGACCAAATCCTGGTCAGGACAGGAGGGCTTTTGATCAAGGTCGGGGATGTGCAGGAGAAGGAGTATTTAATAGTTACTAGAAAACAAAAGTCACTTGAACAGCACTGCTTGATAGGCACATTTCTTGCATGTTAACTGATGCTAAATATTGCCAAACCCCGCAAATCCAGCACGTCAAAGGGCATTAACTGTGTGGTATAAACTTCCCAGCCTGAAATTAGTGATCACAAGTGATCAATCTGAGTTTAAAAAAATGCAGCCATAGGATTGCTGCTCGCCAGCTCCGTGCCCACGGTGAGTGTCTGAGAAGACGATTTTTGGGTTATCCCAGTCATGGGAAAGCTGCGTCTTGATGCTGAAGTCTTGTCTCCAAAGGGATCAGACATGTCCTTGCCCAGGCCCGGGTTTTACATGAACACTAGCAAAACCTGGAAGACCCAAACCAGAGGCTGTCTGCTGCTCCTTGGCTGCAGGGAGGCTGCTCACCTCCCTTTGTGAGTTGCTTTCCACCTCACTTGGTGAGGGGGACCCACATGTGTGAGGCCCCTCTGCAGCTGGAGGGAAGCTGCGGCACAACGTGGTGTGGCTGCAGCCTGGGGGTTGCTGGAAGAAACCTACAGACAAAGCGCCGTGGGATTTGAAGCATTAAATACTCCCAGGTTTCCTGCGGGGGGATTATTAAGTGATCACTACAGGTTTATGCAGTGAATTAAAGTGGTTACTGAAAACCTTTGCCAAGCATCTGATGACTTTCACTGTAAGTGATGTGTAATACATGCCAAAGGTTGTTTTGGTTAAAAATGACTAATATGCTTTTTTTAACAGTAACAAAGGACCCTTTTTTTTTTTTCCCCTTTGCACAACTGCAACAATGAAAATGCCTTTTTATTTTTTTTTCCTTAAGTGGGAGGAAAGTTGCATTTTTGTTGACTTTTATGACATCCCAGAGTGGAGTTAGTGAGGCGCTGCTGTAAGAGGTGTGAGCATAGGCACCAACACGCACCAGAAATGCACATAGTCTTGGTGTAAGACTTGAGGCAGAATACAGAAGCCAATTCAGTTAGAATTTGCAAGATGAAACTTATGACAAAAAAGCCAGCAGGAGTAATTTCCTCACTGCTTTTATTTTTTTAAGCAAATTAATCTTAATACTTTAGTAACATTTAGATGATTTCTTGGTAATCTTTTTCTGGGAAGCACTTTTTTGTGTGTGTACTTTGTTGTGGAATGATAAATCACCATAATTTACCAGCCTGTTTTTTTAAAATTTGGAAAGCCATGCTATTTGATATGTTCCTTCAAGCTGTCATTGCTGGAGGCATATGAATGAATGCATGACATTTCAGCTTCTGTTTACTGTTTAAAACAGGTCTTTATGCTTGACATGGTTACCTGAGCATACCTTCAAGTTTGGAATTTATGGGTTTTTTTTAAAGGGAAATTAAAAGGAACAGGAGATATTTGAGGAGGAAATAGATGCAGTCAGTTGTTTTGGGCCACCTGGACTTGGTAAAATGGTATAAATATCCAGAGCTCCATGGAGACTTTGGACCCATCTGCAGTGTCCCTGGGAGTCTCTTGTCTTTCCTTGCTGGAGCAGCCAACAGCACGGGCTGTCCCCCCTGGCCGGGGGACAGCTGGTGCGTCTCTGCTGAAATGTGGCCTCCAGCCTTTTTGCAGCAGATGGTTAAGGCCAGAGGATGGCAAAGTTGCACATCTGCATAGGTACTGCAGCAACTGGAGTCTGTATTTTGAAATAACATTAAGTAATGTGGGGAATAAGCAGCACACAACTGTCTGGGAGCATGAGAAAACTGTGGTACCTACCACAGTCAGGTTTTGATTCATGCTTCTGGGCAAGCAAAAAGAAAGAAATCGAGGCTTTTTTGGGACCATGGCTTTGAGAGTAAAAATGTCTGCAGGGCTGGGGGTGCGTCTTTGGGGGGGGAGGGGGGGGGGCAGCATTATTTGGAAATAGAGGCTTTGTGGGGAAGGTCTACCTGCAGCCACATTCAGGCTCATGGGGCTTCACATGTAACAAAAGAAACCTCGTGTTTCCAGGGCCCTTAGAGCTGTCCTTACTGGGATCTCCTTTTCCAGGGAAAGGTGTTTGGTAAGGGGGCAGGGAGAAGCTGACAGTGAACAGACTGTGGGGAAGGGCAAGGATTTGGGACAGGATGGGGCTGGAGGCAAGAGAGCTAGAATTAGGGTTTGGTTTCTGAATCGGGCATATTGGCCAATGCTGCAGGGGCTGGAGTCTCATCGGGTGTCTCTTGGTTAGTCCTCCTGAAAAACAGGAGGCTGAGCCACTTTATGCCCACTGATAGCCTGGTCTCCATTGTCAAATGGTGTGGGCTGGTTCCCCCGAAGTATTAAGTGCCATGTGAAAGGGGAGCTGGGACTGGACTGTTGCATGAAGCATGGTGTAGCTTCCCCTGCCAGCACCAAATAAATGGCTACGAAATAATTGACAAGCCTGAGTCTACGACCATACAGAAAACGCCTACAGCTTTGTGTGAGCTCCTGGACCAAGGATCATGTGTCCTTGTGTGACTGTAAAGCAGCTGGGAGCTCTGGTTTCAGTCCACGCTGGAGCTTTCAGATGCAACTGCAGTATAAATACAGCAGGGTCCATGATCACTTCTCAGGAGGTGATCGGGGAGGATGGTGTCTCAGAAGAAAAACATTTCAAGAGAACATGCCCCTTGTGTGTATAAAACATAGATATAACAACTTGCAAAATGTATAGGAAGTATGTCAGTGGAGTATGCTATTTTTGCATAATTCAGCAACGTAGAACATCAGAGAAATGTGTCTTGTGAAAATAAACAGTGAAGTGCCCTAACAAATGTTTGTTTGGTGCCAAGTACAAATGTGTAGGGGAAAAAAGGCTGATGTCTTTGAAGGTTAATTGAAGGAGCCCAGTAAAACCACAGCTCCCAGACAGGGAGTAGACAGGCAGGCAAAACTGCAAATAAATCTATTAAGAGAAAAAATAACATCCTATATACTGAAGTACGCAGAGCTATAGAGATGACACGGTAATAAAAGGCTGAGAACATTGTAGTAAGTGGTTGACGTAGAATAACAAAGAGCTATGAAGTTGCTATCAAGGGATGGTATCTTACTCCTTGGAGACTGGCTTTCCTTCTGGAGATGCCAGTGGAGGCTGTAACAACAAGCTCAAGGATTGGGGTGGTCACTTTTCAGCTGTAGTGTTTTTGGGGGAGGTAGAGCCTTGTCCACATGAGGCAAGTGCATAACACTAACTTAAATGTACTGAGTGAGGTTATGCAAGTAAACCTTCAGGTTCCTGATCTGTATTTGGGGCTTTGCTGGATTCCTTTCCTTCAGCAAAAGCTTTACTTTTAAGTTGGTTTCAGTGTTGGTTGTCTGAAGAGATGAAAGGGGGCTGCCTTTAGCAGGGAGTGTAGTCTGGTGGTTGGAGTAGGAGATCGGTTCCTGCCACTGGTGACTTGCCCACAGTTCAGGCATGGTTGCTTGGTGCTGCAGTACCACTGTAAAGGAAGATGGCTAGTCACACGTAGATTTTGTGGATTAAGGAACATTTACAAAGTTTTTCTGATATTTATTGAATATAGTTTGCACATTTCCAGTGCATTTTACCCTAAGTTGTTTTAGCCTAGAGCTGTTGTCTACAAGAGAAACAAGAAGTCTGAGGAATTGCCTTTGGAGTCAAGTTTTGGATTCAGCTGACCTCATTTCCAGGACATAGACCTGCCTGCCAGTCCCTATAAATACATGCACCCTTGAAGTGGTATGGGGTCCTACTCTGAGCTCCAGGGCTTCCCGGGGTCAGGGGACCGGATCCCGCTTGCCACCAGAACCGGCTCTAACTTTGCGGTGCTTATCACAAGCCTGCAAGTTGACCATCCTATTTTTGAAATGGTTCCCCAGCCCATGTTGCCTGAGATGACTGGATACCCCCCATCTGACTGGGATTTTCCTCCACGAAGCAGGTTTAGGAGAAGCACAGCTGGCCATTCTTAGCTTGCCTGTACCTGTAATTTAGACAAGATTACAGGCAAGCTGCAGATAGCCAGTTTTTTAAGAGCAATCTCGAACCTGCTCATCAGAGTGTGCATCTCACTTTAAACTTACTGAGACCAGCCAGCTGTGGAGAGCTATTTCTGTACAGGAATCTCTTTAAAGTTTAATGCACTTTTTGCTTGTTGAAACCCAAAATGAGTCACATAAGGGAGTGGCATCAGATTTTCAAAACCTCTGCCCACCTGTTGCTTCCACTGACTTTTCTATAACACACTTTGGTCCTAGATTATTCAGAGAGAGAAGTAAAACAAATCCAACAGAGGACAGGTTTTGGCAGCATATAATACTGATGAGAAGGAATTAAGGATTAAAACATTTTCAGCAGGTATTTAGAGTTACACTTTTACCAAATTCTTTTAAAAAAATAGTGTATTTGAATATGGGAAGAGAAAAGCTTTTAGAAGGTTTTATTCCTCCCAGAGCTACGGATTCATTTTCTAAATGGCAATAAAATTTCTTGCCTTGCTGCAATCTGAAGAAAGGTATTAGTCACGTCTTAACGTTACTCAGAATTTGGTACAGAAGGGAGAGACAGCAACTTCATGCCTTCCTGGCCGTGCTTGCTTTTTCGCTACCCTCTTCACACCAGAAGGTACCAAAACTTGTTGCTGTGAGTTTTTTAGCAAAATTCTCCAGAGGTCTCAGAAATGAATACATGTGTGTGGAGGCCTGTCCAGCCTCTCTGCTCACCCAGTTTCTCAGCTCCTCACTCGAAGGACTTTCAAAAGCTGGGAGGGTTGGCTGGGTCGAACTGGCAGGTGCTCAAGGCTGGATCCACCCCACCGCTGCCTCCGTGATGCTGCGGGTGCTCCTGGAGCTCAGTGAGTCTCCCAGCCAGAGCTCTTGAGAGGCAGAGGTTTGGGATGTTGGCAAATGAAAATAATTCTTTTATTGCTAAAGGTGGACCAAATTTCACATTTAGAGTCTCTACTAGTAAAACTGATAGAGCAATAAGAGGATTATCTTCTTCTGACCTCTATTTTAAACCTAATAGATGAATGCCAGAGGCCAGGCATTCATATTCTACCATGCCTGGCATACAATTTATTGCAGTATTATCTTAAAGTAACTGAGTGAGTCCTACAAGTCTGTATATCAGACTAATTCTGGTTGTCTCTTAAGGAGGTGCATATGATTCCTTTCACTTCATTTTAGAGAGGCCTTTTATGTGAAGCAAAGTGACGTTGTGGTTTTGATGCTCTGATGAAATTATGCAGTGTTGAGCACAGTCCCTTCTGTCTAACTAGAGATATTTGTCACCACGACGTCACCTACTTGAGCACCTCACCTATATAAATGGATTTATTTTGACTTTGTTTCAGTGATATAGGAAAGTAATTTCTCCATCTGAAAAAGGAGATTTAAGATACTTGCCTGTGAATCTGTGGAATTAAGTTTGAGAGTGGAGCCCTAATCTAGTACCTTTGCTATAAGATACAACCTTGCTTAAGCTTCACGACTGATTAAACTAATAAACCTGTAAGAAAGCCTGGGTGCTGCATGCCGAAATTCTTGGCTTGCAATTGAACAGTTTCCTCTAGAATTAAAAAATCTAGCAAAAAAGGGGCCTCAGCTCTAAAGGCATATGCCCTTCTTTGAAAAACATTCCCCATGCGGCTGGTCTGACTGTTCACCTAAAATCTTGTTGAATATGTGAAAATAAGTGACGGTAAACAAGAAAAATGGTTGTGAAGAAAGCAACAGTAACGTGAGCATGCCCAATGGAAGTACTGCAGGTTATTTCATCAGGCTAATAACAGAAAATAGGTCTACCCAATAGGACAGCATTGTATAATGTAGTTGTATTTATTCAGTAGAATAGATTGTGATTTGAAATGCTACCTGTTAGCATTAGCTGTTTCACTGTAAATCGTGGATTTGAGGACTTGGGCTTTTTGATTGTTTCTGGCTGAACATGATTATCTCAATAGCTACACTTGAAAGCTGCTATTTTATTTTCATTATGACATTGTAATAGTGCTCAAAGGATTAAACATAAATGTATGTGAAGAACTTGATCCCTAAGAGCGTGAGGCATACAGATCATGTGCTTGGGCCGGGTTATCAAGATTTCATATAGAAATTGAGTGGCTTTTTTTGACTAAATGACCATTTATGCTTTCAGCTTCTCACAGACCAGTGTAGATTAGCCATTTTCTTTGGGTTTTCATCAGGGATGCGTTTGCACATTGGACTGTGCCGTTGGAGTTGGGCAGCCAACTTCTGAACTTGTGAGGATGCTCAGAGGGCTGAGCCAGTGCTGCGTCCCTCTGGAAATGCTTGGAGGTCCTAAGACTCCCCAGATGAGAGTTTCCTTGCTTTCGGTGAGGTTTCCCTCGCCTCCTTCAGCATGGTCAGTTTTGGTGGTACCAAGAACACCAGTGGAGTTGATTTTCCTGTGCAAAGAGGATTCAGCTGCAGCAGCAGGTCACCTGTACGTTGGTATCACCGCATTTGTGTCTCTACCAAATCACAGTAGAACTGACTTTTTTTGGTTTTGTTGCCAAAAAGGTTGTATGGGGACTAGAGTTTAGGTTTCTTCATGCCTCTAAAGCTCCCACTAGCTGAGAAGAGTTTGGGGTGTGCACTGGAGTAGCCACAGGGCCATGGGATCTGGCCAGTGCAGCACCCATGTGTGGAGCGCTCGGTCCTGAAAGCACAGGACAAAAGGTAGCTAAGGGTGTTGTCTTCTGTAATAGCAAATTAAACTGGGCACTGAGTCACTGACTGCCCACAGCTGTCCATACCAGTGCTCTATTGGAAGTTACTGCCCCTGCAGCAGTGATGGTGAAACACGGCATTAAGCCATATGGCTCAGCCTGTATGTCGGAGTTAAAATCAGAGCAGTGCACTTGGGTACACCCATGGGGATGGTTTTAGCTGCCGCACCCTAACCAGCCCTCCTGTTGCTGTTTATGATCCCTTGCTAATAGGTGAAAAGATTAAGACAATGCAATGAAATCACAAAATGTAAGAGTGAGGAGAAAGGAGAAAATACTGCATTATCTGAATTTCATACTAGTAAAATTTTATCTTTGTAGTATTTTGTGAACTTCATTTGAATGATGTGATGAAGTTCTTTTAGGTGCTCTTGATGGAGATAACACTACCATGTTTTTCTTTGCAGCAGAGTAATCCATAAAGCTGTACCAGGTTTCTCTTCCAAGTCCTTTAGGTTATTCTTTTAATTAAAAATGCAGTAAATTTAAGTGCTTTTTTAAGTAAGAAAGCTTTGAAAATATTCTAAATACAACTCTTTGTTAGTCCAATGCAAGACATTTACATTTAAAATCAACAAATGTTTCAGCTGGGTTTCCATAATGATTATTATTTTTTAATTACTTCTGCCATTTTTCCCTGATTAAAAATGGAATTACTACTCTTCTAAATCTAACTCTGTTTACTGACTTGGCATGTAGAATTGCTTCCTGGCTTCTTTCATGAAAGGCACTGTAATCTCCTCGGAAAAGCTGGATGGCTGTTGCATCAATGTTTCTTTATCTAAACGGATTTGGGAAACATTGGTATAATTTTGAGGTTTTACTTAAGGCTGGTCTAACTAACAACTAATTAATGTATTTAAGCCTGATGCCAAAGCATCAAGTTAGTTTGTGTGACATCAATCACAACTTCGTAGTCAATCTAGTCCAGGATGTCATGTTTGGTATCACATCAGCTGAATTAAAATTTATAGTTAGCTGTCATGATATTGAATGTGTTTTATCCTGATTTATTCTTCTCTGTATGCAAATTCAAACCCATTCCAGTGTGCATAGCCTGTACTTCCATGCAGTGGCTTTCAACATCTTTTGGTCAGTACACCCCAAAAAACTGTTCCAGCAGAGATGTGAATCCCTTAGAAGTCAGTAGGCAGTGTGGTATATACTGTAGCAGCTGTGGCCGTGCTCTCCTGGTCCCCTGGATTCCCATGTGCCACTGCAGAGACCACAGCTCAAAACCCACCACACGGGCTGCCGAGGCGTTTGAACACGCGAGCTTGAGATATCACTCCTGTGCTATGGGCTAGGCTGGCATTAGTGTTTCAGGTTGTCACTTGCATACCTCCAGGTAGTGCAAGAATGTTCCTTGTGAATTATATCCTTTCTGTAGGAATTTGTTAACCTGTTACACTTGGCACAGCAAAGTAATCAACAAAATTAACATTTTTGTTTTTAAATTTTATTTTACTACTAAGAATGGTGTTCACTGTTGTTCAGTTTTGTTATTTAATACTTCCCGTAAATACAGGCTAATTTAGAAAAAATGTCCAGTGGGACATCTTATTTATCTGTTCACACCACGCGGCATTCTTCTGAATATTTACCTCAAACTCCATTAATGAATGAATTGGCCCAAATCACCCATGGCAAACGAAAAATTCTTTTCTGTTTCATTTAGATGGATAGCATCTTAAGTGATGTACACTGCAAGAAAACATCTAAGTACCGTTCTTATGGGATCAACACTTCATAATTCAATTTAGTCTGAAGTCACTGGCTGACAGGTTAAACTGAGAGCTGTCCTCACGTCTCCATTAATCTTCATCTGAAAGTTCCCTGGACAAAATGCTAGCCTGGGGATGGCTTCATTGCCAATAGGTGTGCTAGCAATCTTTGCCTCGCATTGATCCGTGCTTCAAGCTGCTCACTTGAATTATGGGCTAATTCTGTCTGGAATTCTGCATAATTTTTTAATCTTGTTTCTTTTAATAAAGTTGCTTGTCAGGGTGATATCTAAAATAATGACCTTGGTGTAGCACCGTGGGACAATGCTTAACTTCAGTCATGTGAGTGTTCATATAAAAATATCCCTCGAGTCTGGTGGGAGCCAACTTCCATTACAGCAGTGCTGAGCTTTGCTCAGGTCTCATAATGTTTAAATATCTTCCTTGTGAGTGGACATCCGATTCTGTGGGGGAAAAGAAGATGGATTCTGGAAATCTTGCATAAACAAATTACACTTGGCAAGCGGGATGCTGCTATGTTTTCCCTGCTTGTTAAAAGTTCCAGTAAAAAGGTCTCTTGATACAGAAATATCCCAGAATATAGGCTGGGTCAGAAGAAACTGGGAGCCAAAGCAGGGCTGTACCTTTTCCCTTTGAAGCACCATTCCGCCTGTGTTTGTATTTTCTGCATTTTTCATGATGTATTGACAGAGAAATGTCAGGATAAGCTTTCTGAAAACAAAGGAGTGAATGAATAAAGTCTTTTTCTCTCTTGCTCCTGAAACTAGTTATAGGCCTTTTTTTTCTCTAAGCTTTTTAGGTTGGGCTTTAAAAAACAAAGCCCCAAACCCAAACAATACAGTAAAACCAAAAGCGCTGGAGCAGGTGTTGTCCACTTGTTAAGACAAGTATAGGACTCGTTTCCTTTTCAAAATGTGGTTGGAAGCCAGGCTTTAAGGAGGAAGATCAAAATGGAACTATTGAGCATAAACTTACAAAGTTGGCCTTGTGCCCTAAAATTGCATATTTATGTGCAGAAGTGTATGAAGAGCAGGTTATTAACTTTGCTGAGCTCCCGTGAGTGCGTATAAGTCCCTTCACAAAACCTTCCTTGAGTGTTCCCAGTCTTTTTGCTTGTTAGGAAGATTAAATGCAATTCCTTTCCTTTCCTCTCCCATTCTGGTGCTCCAGATCTCATTAGCTGCCACATGGTCTGGATTTTTCTCAATGCTTCATGCCTCAAATTAAGCACCAGCTTTCATGAATGGCTCTGGGAGATGCACTTGTATTACGCAGCAGAGAGTTGGCATGGCTTTCTGCCTGCCCACAGCTGAACTGTTCTTGTGAAGATTCTTCTCCACCAGTGTATGCACCTCCATGTTGCAGTATTGGTTAGAGGCATCCAGGTAGGTTTTTTTGGCGTTTCAGTACATGCTAAAAAATGTAGCATGTTATGTGCATGCTTCCTCCACACACTGCAAGAGTAGTTTGACCGAAAGCCTGAACCCAGTAGCCTCGGATGCACTTGGATGTGTGTTTGGCTGGACCTTCCTGCATCTTCTGTGTAAACAAACACCTTTTTTTAATTTCACCTCCATGTTCAGATTTCACCAGGGCGTTTTTCATCGTCAGTATGGGAGCCGTCAGCAAAGGCCCCTGCCTCATTTGCCGGTGGGGCCAGGGGAAGTTGCTTCCCTTGAAAAGTTCGAGGTGCCCATTGTGTAAAATGTTTTGCATGTCATGTTGCGCTGGGAAAAGTACATGGCGGGGCAGACTCTGCAAGCTGGGGTGGAAAGGTACCCTGCAAAAGTGATTATACGTTCCTTTTCATGGATTTTTGGGTTTTTTTTTAAGAGGCAGAGAATATGTTTAGGCGTGTTAAAACCTGTGTGAGAAGTGATAATCGAGTGCCTCCCTCCTTTCCCACAGCTGGGTGTAGATAAGACACGCCAAACCTCATTTCTGGCTTCTTTTGTTCGCAGCCCTCTGCTGCATGGCCTCTGTTTTGAGATGGAGAGGGTTGATGTGGTCGAGGGGCAGTTTGCCTCTTCTACTCTGCCTGTGACACACAAGCAGCACTGGTACACTTGAGCAGTGCCGGTGCCTGTCCCTATCCCGGGGGTCTGCGCTCCCCTCTCACCACGGCACTTGCCGTTGACCCCTAAATTGCCAGGCCGGTGGTGCATGGGGCCCTTTCCCCACCCCATCACCCCATCCCAAGGAATGAGGTCTGTGCCAAAAGCCACCTTCTTCCCCCTGTTCCTCTGTCCGGTGAATCACTCAGACTTTTCAGGGTAAAGCAGAGCTCACAGCAAATGTGGGTGGTAGAAACTGGCCTAAAACCATGTTTCCAGCCATTGCTGTAGTAGTTTGTTTCATTTCAAAACTGTTGCAGATAGGGCTAGTTTAAATTACTTTTCCCTTGCAACCTGCTGTGCTGATAAGTGATCAGGCTAAACAATATCCCGCATATTAATTGGTGCAGTGGGATTTTGGGTGATGCGTGAAGGAGTGTCACTCTTGTTTTTAACATTAAGTTACTCTTCAAATGTTTTTATTATCTTTAAAAGGGATTTACTGCCTGTGTACATAATTATTAATCTAATAATTAAACCTGAAATGGACCTTGAAAGTTAGTGAATCTGTCTTAAAACACTGCAAACAAAGGAAGCCTGTCAGGTTTCTGTACCTTTTATAAATATAAGCCTCTGGAACAAATGAACCGACAGAAATCCCACAAAAATGTCACAGTTAATGGATTTACTGTTTGCTACACTATATAAGGTTACAGAAATACTGGAAGCTAATTGCAACTTTACAGATGTCACCAGTAGGACGGTATATTGGATGCTACAGACTGTGAGATCCCGAAAGGAGGGATGATTTTTCTCCAGCCTGTGCTGTCATTGTTTGGCTCTCAAAAGTTTAAAGCAATGAACAATTTTTCAGAGGAACAAGAGTGGTTGGTTGTTTTTTGTGTATCCTGCCTGAATGTAGCTGCTGTGGGAATTTCAGGTATTTAAAAAAAATAATTTATATATAACATGTTAACAAGAGTGTTTTCAAAATGCTTACTGTGAGTTTCCTTTGAAGGACACCTTTTTTTTTTGCAAATGGGAAAGTGAGATGTGCTGCCCTGGGCCTGCTACCTGGGGCGATGCTGGGAGCCAGGAGCTGGGGAGAGCGGCAGCGCTGCCTGCCACTGCCTTTGCTTCTTCCTCCTCCTCCTCCTCATCCTCCTCCTCCTCACTGGGGCTGTCTGATCTCCTGGGCCAGAGGAGGGAGAAGGGAAGGAGGAGGAGGAGAAGGAGCTTTCCTCACAGCCAAACTTCAGTGGGATAGCCCCTGAGAGAGGGGTGAGTAGAGCCAGCTTTAGAGGCTCAGGCACAGCCCAGCTGGTGAGGGGACTGTGGGCCAAAGAAAAGCGTGCTAAAATGGCTGCTGAGGAAATAGTTTTTAGAAAAGCCAGAGAAGTAGCATCTTGTTTCTCAGAGATTTTTTCCTTCTGTTCTTTGCTCCCTTTTGCCTTTTCATTTTTGGTGTGAAAGTTATGTGCATGAGGCAAAGAAGAATTTCCCATTGCAATTCAGAAACGGCAGAAGCTTTTTGGTTTTGTGTGCAACTCTTCAAACCTCATCACTTCTTCAGGGGCCTGATCCAAAGCCCATTGAATTAATTTTCCACTGATTTCACTAAGGCTTTTGGGCAACGTGTTTAAAAGAGCTGTTATTTCTGCAGGCGGGAGACTTGCTGGATCACTCGTGTGGCAGCTTGTTCCGAGTGAGACGGATATGCATAAGCTTGACATCTTCCTTTTGAAGAAAAGTATGGTGTCAGCACCGTGGAGGGAGACACTTTTTCTTCCCCTGACAGACCTGAGGTTTCTGCCCACCCTTGGTGCAGCCAGAAGCTGGCAGCCTCACAGATGAGAAGCAATTGGCTGCAGAATCGCAAAAAGGAGAGCGTTTGTGTTGCTGTGTGTTGCAACAAACGGAGGCTGCTTGGAGCAGCCCAGGTTTTACGCGACAGGGACCAACGGAGAAAAGAGTGACTTCCCCCTCCTAGCAAGCTGAGAGCAGCAGGGCTTGTGGGGGAATGAAGAAAGGCATCACGTTGCTGAGGGCAGGCACAGGAGTGGGGTGCAGCAAGGCCAGATACGTGTTAACAGCACATTGCTGGTGTGTTGCACCAGCACAACCTCCTTGCAGTGGTACAAAGCCTTCGTGTGGCTGGTGCTTACGCCTGCAAAACAGTGCTTTTGCTGGAAGAGCTTATTCTAAGCTTGTTTTTCTTTGGGAAAAAAAAAGTGTTACTATAAGTCAGGTCACAGTTTTGCTCCTATAACTGTATTGCAGTGGCCTCTGCAGGCATAATCAGAGGTCATGCTCCATCAAATTTGTGACTGACATAGCTGTGCTGGCAAATATTTGTAACGTAAATCTGTCCTCAATTTTGAGACTGTGCTTAGATTCCTGCACTGCGCAAAGCTGTCTTTTCTACTTTAATGTACAGGGGGTAACTTTTTGAGAAAGATTTTGTAGGAGTTGGTTGAAAACTGTAAATGATAACATGCAAAATACTCGCTTTTTTTCCCCCTCCTCATCTTTTCATGTAGGTATGTTGACTCTGAAAAGTGGTGGAAAAAACCAAGTAAACTAGTGGAGGGGGGAATTGCATTTGAAATGTTTTGATTTCACTCTTCGGTGACTTGAATGGATGTGCAGCCCCTCAAGGCTGAGTGATAAGGTGATCTTTTAAGATGGGAAGACTGTCTCTGATGGCAAAACGTTGAAAGGTGCCAGAGCATCTGTAGAGCAGACTTTGTACTAGTGATCTGAAAACTTCAATGGTAAAGACCTCTGAACCAGCACAAGGAATGTTGTCTTCCAAAAAGAGGTGCAAAGGCTGATACAGCACTGCGAAATCAAGGAGCCTTTGTTTATGTCAGTTGTAAAGGTGTCCTTTGCTTCTCTCTTTTGGCCCCTCTTTTTAAAGGGCTTTAAAATTCCCCTTTAAAATGGCAGTAGTCTTTTCTTTGTCTTTGAGGTATACCCACTCGCTGCAAAAAATAAGTTACTCCCTTCTGCCCTAGGTCTGTAGGATCAGTGTGGAGATATGGTGGGGCTGTGGCTGCTGGTAGAGTGGAAGGCACGGGAGAGTCACCTCTCCCGGTGGCTTTGGCACAGAAAGGAGGAAATGTGGCTTTCAAGAGCACTGCAATTCTGGCTCCCTGATATTATTTTTAACACCTGTTTCAGTAAAAATTACTTTATCTGGTAACACAGTGGGGGCTGTATGCATATGGACAAAAACAGTGCTGGGAAATTATTGGGAGAGTGTGGTCTTTCCTGCAGCTTGGTGATCATTACATTTATCAGACAGATGCCATTCAGGAACTGTTGTGAGCTCAGGTGGGCTGAATAATTCGCTTGTAATGCGGGCATAGGTGAATATGGTCAGTGTGTCCACAAATGCACCGTGTGTACATTTAATGCAATTTTTATTTTCATTTGGGCTGGGAATGATGCCACAGAAAATACCAGGAGCTTTCTCAGCTACTAACATCATCTACCACTCTTTAAATTTAACGAGGAAACTGGTTATTTTCTTTAAGGACTATTTTGGGCCACATACCAACATGAAGCATTCAAATGATGGAATGACACTTACTACTGCTGAAAACATCAAGTGCTGTGTAGATTTACTGTGTCTTTATTTGATGGTGTGGCTGATATTTCACCAACCCAGCATTTCTGAAGAGGTACAGCTATTGTTTCGTGAGAAGTTTGCATTTCTAATGCATACTAGAATTCCTAAAAAAATCCCACATAATACTTTAGCACTGTATAATGTTTCGTTTATGTGACTGTACCCCGCAGTAACTGCTACAGGTAAGGAAAATATTCTTCCTATAAATATTAAGGCAGAACATTTTATTAGTGACCTTCTTTTATAAAAAAGGCATTGAACCAGAGCTGACAGTAAGCAGTTTTCCACCAACACTCTGGTTTTGCTTCAGTCAGATGGCATCTGTAGTGTTCTAATAAATAGCTCTACTGGGTGACTTTCCAGTAATGTTTCACTTCTGGCTAGGCAATCAATTTTTCTTTTCTGGTGAATGGTTTATTCACTGAAATGTGGTTTGTGAGTCTGGGACAGCTAAGAAGCTCTGGAGCTGGTTATAAGCTGCGGAGGGCCACAGTCAAGTGATACTGCATTGTTGGATCTCCCAGGCGCGATTAGGCAGACGCGCGGCAGGATCCGAGACTCTGAGTGATTGCTACAGCTATGGATTTGACTCAGTATTTTCAAATGAAAACTTAATTTTCCAGATAGACTAATAAAATAGAGAAAGAGTGGCTTCCCCACCCTCACTCCTGCACTTGTGCATGCACCCGCATGCTGCTCATCATCCCATACCCAAGAGGATGTCACTCCTCCAAAACCAGGGAGGTCCAGATGAAAGTCCTCTGTCTGATGAGCCTAAAATCTCCATTTTTCACCTCTCCTTTGGGAGGCACCTTTGCAAGAGGCTTTCTTGAGTTACTACATTATCGGATGTTTCTGGAACAGTTGTCCTCAGTTTGTCTCGTAATTAGTTGCTTATGCTTTTTATATAATATTTAAATACTGAGAAAGTGAGAGCCTGGTCCTGGAAAATTCCCACCTAGGATTTGGAACACCTCTCCTTGCTCCTACTCTGGTGTTACTTTTTGAATCGTTTTCAAAAGAAGAAGAAAACTAAAGCTTTTTTTGGCAGTCTGCTCTGTGGGGTGTCAGGAGCTCAAAGGTACAAGACCCACAGCTGGTCATCTGGCAGTGCTGGCTTTGCACTAATTACAGGTCGTTTATGTGTGCCAGGGGCAACATTTTACCTTTATTGACCATAGTTTGCAAAGCCAGAGGAGAACTTGAACCAAATATTGTGCCTGCCAAACTATGGAGCATTAGTCCAGCAGCATCCATATGTTACTTTTTTCATATTGCTTAGGAACAGCTCGAGTTTCACATCTTTTGAAAGGACGACCTCTATCCCTTGATGCAACTGCGGTCCATGGATCCCACCAAGGTTGGTCAGTTCATGAAATCCAGGGCAGTAATCATCTGCTGAACAAGCCAGCTGGATCCATTGGGGTTTCTCAGTGCAGAAAGCTGCCTGTTTGCTACATGCTTTTGTTTTTAGCCTACCCTTTTCTTCCTGTGAACATAAATCATATCATTTTATAGCCTCCCGTTTTGCCACGAGACAGTCCTGTTGTTTTCACCTCTCGGAGTGAAGCTCTGTGCTTCATTGTGTCTGCCTTGCTTTTCTTGAAGGTAGTCTGGCCTGTATTAACCTTTGCCAGGGATGATGAGGATTGCGCAAGTTATTCCAGATGAGGTCAGTATCTTCTGTGGCAGCATTCACTCCTGTTTCTGCTGGCCAAGTCTTGCTTGGTGTAACTTTTGATTACATTTGCTTTTTTGTCATTTTTGTGACATCAGGAGCTTATGGTCCTCTGGGATCAATATGAGACAAAAGGTCTCTTCTGTATTGTGACTTTTTCTAGCTTTGTGTCATCAGCACAAGTCACTGGTACATTTTTTTCTTTGCATGTCATCACTGAAAACATTAAAAAACCTGGTCCCTTGAGCCAGATAGTCCTCCTTTCAGCACAACCTCTTCGCAAGGTTTCTTATGTATATCGTAATTCCTATGCCAGTTTTCGCCATCTTCAGCTTAACTAGTTGTTTCCTGGAAAGATAACTTCTGCCCTTTCCTCCCCTGGAAAATGGGTTATCTTGTTGGAGAAAGTGATCAGAGTACTGTGCCACAATCTATATTGCATTTTACTGAATTTCCCATTTCTTCCCGTGTCGTTCCCTGTTCCATCTCTCAGATGTGCTCTCCAGCCTTGCGTGCTGTTGAGGCCAGACAGATGGGTATGTCATTGCTGGGATCGCTTGTTCTCCAGTTCCAGGCAGGATCCTGATCCGCGGGTTTTAATATAAAAATTCTTGTCTATATCCCGGTGGTTTCTTGCACCACTTCTCTCATAGTTTTGGGATGCAGATTCAAAACTCCTGCTAAGTAGCACATTTCAAACTTTTTGAATTTTGCTCCTCAGATACCCCAGACATGGTGATTCACGTGCCTTGCTCCCCCATGCCCTTACTGAAAATGACGGCAAAGCATTCATTTTATTTTGAGGCCACGCTCAGAGCTGATGGGTTTCAGCTTTCCATCATGAAGCTACCTTAGCCTGACTTTTGGTAGTTTGGGCTTTTCCTCTCAACAGTATTTGCTGATCGGTCCCTTTCCTCACTCTGTGACAAGGCTTTGTGCTCCCTGCCCACTTCTTCCCAGGGTGGGGGCTCACTCCCTGAGCCCCGAGAATGTCTTGCCCCAGGATTACCATCCCTCATGGGTTTTACCCCCTCTTAATTAAAGAAGCAACACCCAACGTGCGGCCTTTGGTGTTGTTTGTTCCTCCTGTGGGGAAGAGCTATCAGCAGGAGCTGTGTCAGGAGATGTGATGTATGAGTTATGACTAAAACCGGTAAACCCAGATAAACTTAACTGTGGTATGGATACATCTCTGTGACGACATTTGAGTGATCAGGTTCTGTCAGGACGTGCAAGATAAAATCTGAATGCTTAATTTAACTTTCACAGTGCCAAGCTGGTACAGACCAGCTGAGTTTTGCATGAATGTTTTCTTTTTTTCTGCATGCTGGAGAAATGGCGAGGGCTAATACTATGGTAATGCCAGGCTGAGAAACCTGCTCTGTTGCAGTCGATAACATCACACTAAGTTAAAGCAGCAGTCATTTGGTCATATGCTTGCTTGCCTCTCCTCCCAGGCTCTGAATAAACAGTAGTAATTCCCAGTGTCAGGCTTTGTGAAGCAGGGCTGCCTCTTCACTTGGGGCTCCTTTTTGTTTCTCCCGTCCTCTCCAGCAGCCCCGGTGAGAGTGCTCGGTGCAGGCTGAGGCTGGTAGTCCTATTGGTAGTCCTATTTTTTGGCCTGGGTGAACTGCTGTCTCAAGCATCTCCACCTAGCCCTGTCCCGCCAGAACAACCCGGCCATGGCATCGCTGACATACCAGGCAAGAAGCTCTCTTATTTTCAGGAAGCGTGGGATGTTTAACGTGTGCTTTCTGCTGGTTAAACATGGGTTTCCTCCTTGGAGTCATCCAGTGCCCTTTTAAATTGGGGATTTGGCCATCTTGGGTCTTTCTGCAGTTGGTAAGGGCACTATATTCATGCTTCGCAGGGAGGAAAAGGAGCTATTGGGGAGTCTCCCCAGGGTGCACAGGAGACAGGCTGCCAGGGAGGAATCAAGCCCTGCTCTGCAGTGCTGCAGCTGCTGGCCTTTCCGTCCTAGCCTGGCACACCAGCCCTGGCAAACAATTTCAGTGAAGTCTGAATCTTGCAAGGTACTGATTTAAAAGTAGGGCTCACAGAGAGAGATACTGGTACCAAAACTTTTGCAAGGCATGCTATGAACTTAAAAGGACATCCTCTGCTTCAATACTTTTCCTTATTATGGTGCCCTTGAGGCCTCATCGTGGAAGTTGTTGTTACTTTTACATCCTTTCTACTAATTATATAGCATACTTTATAATGCTTTTGTACCTCAGTGAGGTACCTCATTCTTTGTCAGAGAGAGTGTGACCAAAATGTGAAAGCTACTCTGATCGTGCATTCACCCATGTTTAATTTGCCACCCATTTTTCCGTAGACCTCTGGAATCCCTCCCCGGTACTTAAGTCGGGGTATCTAAAATTAGATACCTGTCTTCATATCTCAGGCACCATCTTAATGATCTGTGTGAGGTCTTTGGCATTGATTGAAAATCAGATTACTTACCTCTGTGCTTAAATGAGGATATACACTGAATGCTTCCTTTCCAATTCTCCCCCCTTGCCAATTATGGACCTTAATTTTTTCTGCAACTTTTTAATACTTCACATCCTGCTTCAGTGTCTCCCTGGTCACTCAAGCCAGGGGTTTCCATTTTTATTGCTAGAGACTGTGGTGCTGGGTGGTTGTTCTGTGCATGCATGGTCCGCCGTGTTATGCTCCGCTTCTCCCTCCTCCCTCCTCCAGCTGCCCATCCTCCACTGTGCAGTGAGTGCTCTGATGGATCTGTTCAAGGCTCTGTCTCCTGGTCTGAATATTTTCTTGTTACTTCTCAATAAAGTTTTTTTAAATGCATTTGGCCTGTCCCATCCTCATTGTGTATCAGCAGTTCTCTGCTCATTTGGCACAAGCAGAAAGTCCTTTTCAAGCAAAGTGTAATAACAATAAAGTATAACCTAAAGGTAAATAAACAAACCACACCTTATTTTTATTTCAGCTGCATTTTGGGTATTCTTATTATTTTTTTAAGTAACACATAAATGCACATGCAGTCCTTGCAGCTACCTTTCTCATTCTTGTCCTCCATGGAGGCCAAGTGGGCTCCTTCTTCCCTGCAGCTCCCTTGTGGCTTAGTGCTGGCTGCAGCTGCCCAGAGCGGGTTATAAAACCCCTCCGCTTCCCAGGATGCAGCACACAAGCCGCTGTTCGTCTGCCCCACAGGCTCCAGGGAGTTGCCCTTGTAGCTTCCCATAGATTTGCTTATGTCTGATGATCTGAAATTAGAATCCTTCCCCTGCTTTGCCCTCTTCTGTAAACGTGTAAAACCTTGCAGTTTTCCCCTAGGGCAGAAAGGGGGATTTTCCCACCATTAAAAATAAAAGGGAGGGGAAGGAGAAAGACTTTTAAAACACCTTCAGATACTTGTAAAAATGATTAACAAACAAACAAACCTGCAACCGTGTCAATTATTCACATCCCCTTGTATAAATATAGAAACCCTGAAGAGGGGGCTTTCCCTTGGGATACCTGCTCTTCTCTTCCATTAATTTATTACCAAGGCCCCACAGTGCTTTGTCAGTGCCATGCTTCGGTTTTGTTTTCTTTAGCTGTGATTTGGGGATGGTTGACTGTTGGCTATAGGGAGGTTTTAGGTCTCCTGACAGACCTTCCTCCCTCCCTCTCTTTTTGCCTTTTCTTTCCTCCCTTAGAAATTCTCATAGGTGTGGTGCTACAGCTGGAGGAACAAGGCTTCCCACATCTTTCCTTTATGACTTCTCCACAAAGAGAACATCTGTTTATTTTTCTTTCCCCTCCTCTTCATCTGGAGCGATCACCCAGCATTGTTCTCCTAACCATGACAGACACAAAGGTTGTGTGTTAGTGAGAAAGCTGCAAAGAGGTTTTGCAATTCCAGCTTTGCTGGCCAGCTCTTGTGGATGTGCGGATGGTCCCCCCACCCTTGTCTGGATGGTCACTGTCGTCAGACTCCAGTTTCAGGAGCAGCCGTTCTCTTTGACAGGTAGTATAAGCCATGGTTGGTTTAAAATTAATTTTTATCACAAATGAAAGGTTTCCATGACATTTTATATGTCATAGAAAGAAAACACAAAAAGAAGCATGTTTGTCATTTATTTTCACTGGTTTAAAAGTCAACCAGCATCTGTAATCCACTAGAGCACGTCTCAGATCTCAGTGTTGTACGTTGTTTCATTGAGAATGGGGAAGCTTGGAGCATTTCTGAATTACATTTCTGAACCCATGCGTGCACCTAGCCCTGTCACAGAAAGCCCTCTCAGACGAAGATCTGGGCACAGAGCAGCCTCTCTCCTGCCATCCATCCGCCCACCCAGCCAGCTATCCATCTCCTGTGGGTTGCAGTGTTTCATTTTGTGGAGGACAGCCCAGGGGTATGGGATGGTGAGAGCCAGAGTTGTCAGGACACCAGGACCCTGGAGCATACTAGAGCATTTACCTTCTTCTCAGGGTAGATGATGTGATAGATTGATTTCCGCAGCAATTCATATTAACCTAGAGGTAATAAAGGCTAACAAAATGTGGCCTCCAGTTATAAATAAAGGGCCTGATTCTCCATTTCAGGAGACAGGATCGAACACTGGAGTTACAGTGGCGTAGAACTGGGATCGTAGGTGGGGAATACAGCCCAGAGCCACTGATTAATATTAAATAGTTTCTGTATGAAGTGACTACTGCTTGCTGTCTATGTATATACATCCTGATGGTTTATGGTAGAATTACCAAGGGCTTCTCAAAGCTGGATGAAGATTTGCTTAATGACCAACTGATCTCACATCTGCAGTTGCATTTGGAATCTGACAAAAAGAATGCATCACAAAATCAAAAAGTAAAAATAGAATTGAAAGAGAGCTGTTGTCCTTCTAGCCAACTTTTCATGTTCACTGGACAAGGGGATATACTTGCATACTGATTTTTCCTTGCTGGAAAGGAAGGGTTCTGCTTTCAAAAGGAGGCTTTCAGAAAACTACAGCTTCTGTAATTTTCATCCATTAATGTTCATGTCAAGTGTCTGCAAGCAAAAAGAAAACAGGTGTGCTGCTTTTTTTCCTAATCTCTTGGCATTGCAAACTGCTCCCAGCATGTGAAAGTCAAACCTCTCTTTGCTATATCTAGAATCACAGGTAGCAGATGTGATGAATAACAAGGTGCTCCTGTAATATATTCTGCTTCCCTACTATGCATTCATTTAATCCATTCATGGTGGTTTGCTGTGAGCTTCCTCAGTTTGGATTGACTTAAGTTGCTGTGTGATGAGCCCTGTGGGAACTCCTTGGCCTGATTTTTCAAGGCGCTGTTTTGTGGCTATGAAATAAATACAGCTGTGCTACTTCCAAACCTTCAAAGAACAAGAGGAGTTGGACTGACATATGTAGGCATTGGCATACATGCATGCATACATACATCATAGATGTATATATGTGTGTGTGTCTGTGCATACATGTTTGCAGGAGTCAGCTCTAAGACTGAATATTTTGTCTTGAGCATAGAAGTTTGAAAATCTTTATTTCATGTTTCTTTTTTAATGAGAGGAACTCTTCCATGTGTGAGAGTTTACAACTGTCCATCTGCCCTGAGAACAGTTACTGGTGGTCTGAACGTGTGGTCAGCTTCTCCATCAGTCAGACTCCACCGACAGAGCAAGTATCCACAGGAGCAAATGCGTCCTGTGCAGGGAATGGCTCTGTGCAGGGAATGGCTCTGTGCTGGGAAGCAAGCCATGGGGCTGTGCTCATGTTTGCTTCTGCCTTTCCTTCTGATGGAGGAGCTCAGGCATCCCCTTTTGCCAAGATCTTGTTGGAGGCAAGTTCTTGTCTGAGGCTGCTTCAGCACTGCAGACCTCCACAATTTCTGCTGCAGCAGAGCCTGGGCTGTTGGGGTGAACTGGGAAGGATGGGGGTGAGGACTGTTCCAGTGCATATTAATGGCAGACAAAGAGAAGTATGAAAAACTGAAGTTCTTGAAAAGCATGACTTGGTTTCATTTGGGAAAGACTCTACAAGTTGTAAAAGTTAATAGGAACAAACCTTTTCAGGAAAGAATCCATGGGTAATGGATGATAAATCTTTCTCTTCTGGAGGAGCTGTGCGTGCGTGGTACTCATCTGTTTGTGGCAAAGGATATTGCCAGCCCTTCAAATGTACTGGAGTGTAGTGAGGATTTGGATAATGTAGTATCCAGTTGTGAACATCCTCTTTGGATCTTCCCACGTTTTTAACAAATGCATGCAAGAAGAGAATGATTTTTGTTGGCGGAGCACAGGTGATGTGTAGAGCGGGTGGCCTTGTAGTTGGTTTCTCACGGAAGTGACCAGAGTTCGTTTCAGCCTGGAGCAGATTTTTCTCAGTTACAAATTCCTCAAAAGCTGCTTCAGGATGGAAAAATCGATAAAATGCTCGGCTGCATCCTTTTTTTTTCTTCATTTGGACAAGTTTTCTGGGGCAGCAGCAGGTGAATCTGAAAAAAGATGGTCGCAATTCCTTTTTCTTTGGAGGTGAGGAATGCCTGTTGCAGGGCTACTCATTGTGCGGTGGATGCAGGTGGGAAGCCTCTTGCCTGTAGGACCTTGTTTGTCAGCAAGATTCCCGTCTTGCAAATTATTGGCAGCTGGCATAGTAATGAGTCCATTTCAATATAAATGAGCTTCATTTTATTAATTTCTGCCAGCTCCTGAGCAATTAATGAACTGCTTTTCAGATCTCAACCAACAGCTTGGGGGAAGAGGAGGAGGTGGGGAGTGGAGAGGGGAACATGAAGGAGGAGAAAGAAAATGAGAATGTTTTTAATGTAGAAAGGAGCTGGTGACTCTCATCTCTTTTGAGAATCCAGCCAAGAGTGAGGATCACAATTTCCCCACCAAACAGCTCTAAAAACATGAAGGGCATCAGTAATCTCTTCCAAGGTTTTTGTTCCTTGAGACTTTTGGAAAAGTTTATAATTCTCAAAACTCTGCGTGCAGAGTTGATGTTTCACTGCTGGTGCTTGGCCAGGAGAAGGGGGAGTTGGGTGACTTGAGAGCTGGCTTGGGCAGTGTACCCAGCTCCCCGGTGAGTTTGTGGGTCTTGGTGTCTCACAGGACTGGACCTTGAGCTGGTATACTTGCAAGGAAGCTTGCCAGTGGTATCAGGCCAAGAAAGGGCTGGGATTTGGTACCCACACAAGTGCATGCATGTGTGTAACTTGAGGACTATTCTTATGACTTGTCTTAGGTCTAAATAAGCAGACTGGTCTCTTCTATCTGCACCTCAGTGAATGCAGTTAACCTAATGATCCTTTCACTGTGCACAAAAAAGCATGTAAATGCTCTGCCCTACATGTCTGATTTGCCCTTGAAAAATGTTAATGAAATCCCTGCTTGGATAACTGCCCTTTTTGTAAATTAGACAGTCTGCGCAGAGAAGTCTCTGAGGTCTTCCAGTTTTAGGCCTGTTCTTTGGGCAGTTGGGTCCCCCCTTGCTGCCAGAGTTAAACCCTGGTTTATTGGAAGGTGCCTTTCCTGGCGGTTGTCTTCGGACACAGGCATGTTTTTGGACCTGAGGTTTTCTAGCCCTGCCTGAGACAGACTGTCCTCAGCAGGGGCATCTTAACGTCTATGGGGATTTTTATTGTACAGAGTGGCAGGAAGAGGAACTCTCCACGTTCTGTAGTTTGGGCTGGCAGTGCTTGACTGGGTTTTTTATTTATTCTGCCATCATCAGATTTCATCATTTGAATTTAAGCACAGCATTTGCATGCTGTATTGCACAGTGTGTCGTAGGTAAGTGATGATAACAGGACCTGGCAGAAGATGTCTTCCTGGATAGCCGTTCCTGCTAACCCTTTGTCTGATTCTTTTTTTTTCTCCCCTCTTTCTCCCCAGGTTTTTGGCATATAGTCATAGACTCTGACACGAGAGTAATGGAGTCGCTGAGTGGCAGGTGCTGACAGCTTCTGCAGTCCCAGTAACTGTTCATTTTGGTATCATTTGCAATTCTATACCTCTAAATGCCACAGCTCTCTTGGGGAAGGTTGCGCTGGATACCAGTACTGCCTCGGAAGGTACATGTGTGTCCATATATTTTTCTTTAGGAGTTTGCTGTGTTGTATAATGGTTCACTGGAGGGGAAAAAAATGGATAAGCTGCATGTGGTTTATGGTTACACCTGTTTAGCAATACAAAGGCATTTGAATGGCTATCAACAGCTACTGATGACATCCCTTCCTCCCTCTCTCCTCCTCTTATTTGAATTGCCTGCAGGGCCTTTTTGGAGTCCATCCCATGCTTTAACATATGCAAGAGTGGTTTACGAAAAAGAAATGGCTGGTTAAAAGGTTCTGATTTGAAAACAATTAAATATGCTGCTGGAGTTTCTGAGAAACTCAAAGACTTACTGTGGAATTTCAGCCTCTCTCTTGCCCTTTCGAAAAAGCACATTCTAATTACAATAAAATGTGTATGTTCACACTTGGTTATTAGTCTTGTACATTTTTCTATGTGGTTTTGTGAGTTCAGTAAAAATCTTTGTTGTTGGCTGGCAGATTTTAGCAAAAGTTTATTTCTGTAGGCTCATTGCTCACTGTGGATTTAATCATTGTTCTGGTTCTCACAGCCTTCAAGCTCTGCTCCAGGAGAAAAATACAGATTTGTCACCAGGGCCTCCCACTAGAATCTAATTTTAAATTTGCAATCTGTTGTCTTGTGAGGTGCTTCAAATTTTGTTGGAAAGTTAATACGTTTCAGATTTTCTTCTGGAATCTAATGGCCCAACTTTTTGCAAGTTTGAGAGTTAGTAACAGGTTTAATTGAAATGAGTTACTTTGGTTTTGTAATTATTTTAAAAAATATTTAATATCGGGGTAAAGGAAGAGAAAGGAAAATGACTTTTCAAAGAAAATTATATTCTTTGAGGGGGCTGTCATCAGCAATCATCTAGAATGTGATTGTCTTTTTGTTTAACCATTTAATATAGGACTCATCCAGCAAAAACTCAGCAGTTCAGCTAGAGGTCAGTCTGCTTGTCTAGGGTAGCTGATGTAGGGAACACTGTTTTTTCCAAAGTTTTCCTGTAAAATTTGTGTTCTCCCTGCTGATATCCTAATGTTGATATCAGTCTTAAGTTTTGGTTTAAAAAAACCCCCACAACTCAGCAGCCTGTACTGTCTCTTGATGTGCAAGCTGGCTAAAAGGTGACTTTCCGGGCCCCTTGAAGACTTCCACAATTTTTACATTTTCCCTGCTTTGAGCCAGGAAGGAACAGATCTTCTGGGAGAGAGAGCCCTTTCCCAGGCAGCTGATAGCTCAATGGTCAGGCTACCTCTTGAGGATGTGGAGGAACGAGTTGCCACCCCTTGTTTGCCTGACTTGGGCTGCAGATATGAATCTTGATCTTCTGTGTCTTCGGCAAGCAACCGAGTCACTGAGCTGGTGCCTCTTCCAGGAGACGTGCCTGTCTCCCTGCATGAGTTTTCAAATCTCTCCCTCTTGGAGTGGAGGAGCCTTTCATCAAAAGCAGTCTATTACCACAAAAAGTTTGGGTTTTGATGAATCAATGTTTTCTGCTGAAAAATTTCCAACTAGTTCTGCTTGCAGTGCATGGTCTGTGCACAGTAATCTCTGCTACCTTCAGAGAATAATTCAGAACAGATTTCTGATACGTCGCAATCCTTGGTTGAGTGTGACAGACCTGTTTAAAGCATCAAGATGTGTCACACTTGATTTATGTTGTATCCTGGTGGTACCTTGATAGGTCTTTAATGGTCACCTTTGGATTCAGTGGGGGAGCTAACAAGAGGAACCTTTGTTCTACCAGCATTTGCGTGCAACTCCCATTAACATTACTCATTTTCTTAATTTGATACAGATTTTTTTCATTGAGTGTGCTAAATTCAGTTAAGCCATAGACATGCAGCATCTGGCAGTCGTAGCTGGAGCAGTTTAAGACATTTCTGCCCCAGGGTGTCTGCTGCTGCCCCTGGGAGGGGGAGGTTGGGGCTCCCCTCCCCTGCCCAGTGCCTGCTCCTGCTAGCTGAGGATGCCGGCATCTGCTTCAGTGAGAATTCACATGTTTCAGGGCTGCCTTTCCACATCTGCCTGAGCTGACCTAACATCTCACTGCTGCCAAAAAATGGGGGAGGTGCGACTTGCTGTCCCCTTTGCCCTGGCTCCCGCTTGACCTCCAGCCGTGCTGCCCCATCCTTGCCCCAGTGCGTCCCCAGATGGGCACCCTTGTGCTGCCTTTGGCACGTGCCAGTTCACCTCACTATCTCATCAAAATAAACTAATAAAGTCTTCTTTTTTTTTGCAGAGAGGAGGCAAAAACAGGGGTGAGAAGGTAGGATGAGGGTCCCTTCCAGGGGGAGCCATTGGTCTTGGGCACCCCACCAATGGTCACCCTAAGCTTGCCCTGGTGGTTGACTGTCACCACCTGAGGCGGGCTCAGCCTGTTGTGCCCTGCATCTCCCAGGGGAGATGGCCTCTGCTGGGGGACAGTGACAACCTGTGGGGATGGCACTGTCTTGCATCGCTGTAGCTGCATCAGCTGTACCGTGTCTGCCTGCAGCCCTCTTGCATCCACCAGGCAGCATTCATGCAAACCTGCAACGCAATGCCGGGGAAATTAGTGGGATTAGGGTAAGGCCTCTTCCTGGGTGCAGGAGTGAGGTATGGGCTAATTGCAGGATAGATAGCCGTCTGCGGGATTTGCAAACGCGTTCTCCCCTAAAGATCCAATCCACAGAATTGAAAAGGGACAGCTCTTTACTTAGAAGTCTGACACTTCTTGCCAGTATCTAGCAGATACTTCTCATTGTGTGAAATCACTCAGTAAACATTCCTGCTGCCGTCTGGGGAGAAAAGACTTTCCTCCTTCCATGGGAGTGTTTCTAGCAGCGTTATTTCCTCACGGGATGCAGCCTGAGCTGCTGCTCCTTTCCTTGCTAAGTCACTTGTGGTTCTGTTACTTTTTCGCTGGGTGAAATTTTGCCCGGTGTGAACAGAGACTACGTTGAGGTAGTGGCACGGGGCTGCTTTCCGTAGCCACTCTGCCCAGCGTTTTCATCAGCAAGCGTGCCTCACTGTGTGGTGTGCAGGGGCTGCTCCTGCCCTTCGGCAGCTCTGTTTCTGAAGGTAAAGAGCCACTCTTAATCATTCAGGGTTTCAAGAGGACTTTTAAAACTGCTCTTTCTCCTTAGATAGGTACCAAAGCGATGGCTGCGTGGTTGGAGACTGGGGATAAATGGCTGCATGCTCTGATAGGCTTTGCAGCTGGTGGAAATCCTGTTGAAGGAAAGTGTGGTTAGAAAGAATCTCAGAATCAAAGCAGCTAAAAGCATTACCCTGAGAGGGTTTCTTTTGCAAGATGGGGAGTGTTGAGGTCTGGTTTTAGACATCAGTGTGGAAGACAAAATGCAGATTTTGTGCTTTAAAATGTTTTAGAAGCAAAAGCTAGCTGACGTTTGTTTTTCAGTCCAGTCCATATCAAAGGGCTGTAGCTTTTAAGGGATAATAAACCCTGTCTAGGGATTTATGATGATGTCATATTTTTTAGATTAAAACCTGCCCTCTCTTCAGTGCATTTATTTTTCTAAATGATGCATGATAATGAAGTTTCGTGACAGTCAGTGGGAGTTCAGCCATTAGTTTCAGTAGACGTAGGGTATTTCCTGGTATAGTTTACTTCACATGCGATTATATTTATTTTAGATACAGAAATGTCCAGATACTTACGGAGGTGCCTGTTGCTCCAGCACTGAATGGATTTTTAGTCTCAGACACAACCTACTTAGCTGGGTAAGAAGAGTAGAGAAGTGCAGTCCTCTGACTGTGGTCAGAAGTATCACTGCAGAAGTTCAGTTCTACCATATGCACCCAGGGCAGCCTCTGGCAGAAGTGCTGTGCCTGTGTTTAGCACAATCGATTCCTTGCTTTCTATGTAATTTATGTAGGGCTAATTCAGTTCTGTGCAGCAGCGATAGTGTGTATTTAAATAGCAAGGGAAAATACACAATCACATTCATTCTGCCAGCATCTTCTGGCTCAATACCCATCAGCGTGTCCTGTTAAAGGAGAGGAAATTGCCCCAAGAAATGAAAAACTCCAGATTATTTTACTGTCAGGGCAGCTTTTTTTTTTCTTTTTTTTTTTTTTCAACCAAGACTAATAGAAATACCTCAAGATGAGGAAGTTTTGACTTGGAATTTCTGTTCAAGATTTATGGATTATTTATCTAGATAGAATTGTCTGCACGTAATTCAGGGAATAGCCATGTACTTTAACATTTACTTTTCTTGCTCTTTGGCCACAAGGAGCCAATACTACTGATAAAATATTTCTGACATTTGTTGAGTGAGATCACAGACCTCAGAGTGTTTTCCAAGGTTGAATCCAGATCATCACTCCCATCTTCTGGATGGGAACCTGTTCCACGGTGGGACGTGCGCAACTGAATAATGCAGGAAGCTAGGTACAGAGGTGGGGACAGAAACCCCGTCCCTCTGTTGCAGCCCAGTTTTCCCTTTGCTAGATCAAAGCACTTAGATCTAGCCATCTGCTTTAGAGTCAGTAGGAAGGAAAGGTTATTTTTGTGTAGTCTGAGTCACTCATGCTAATCTATTTTTCATAATATGGCTTTCTTGTGTGGGGCTCTCTGTACCTGCTTAAGGTTGCACTGTTTTTTTGTTCCAGAAATCAAACCTATCATTAGCTCGCTGCCGAACAGTTGAATTTGTACTTTGCTATTTGGTGATTCAATCTGCAGTTCCTAGCACAAAGAAAGTGAAATCTCAGATAAAGGTGTATATCCATCTACTTTTTGGCATCTTGTTACATGCAGATAAACAATAGGTGTTAATTTTTTGAGTTTGCAGGGTTGGCTGGAGTTGCAAAGCTAATGCTAACAGTCAAATGAATGTATGCAGAGCTGAGATTGCCAGTGCACTTTGGTGGTAAACTGACTCCACACCAAGCTTCAAGGTTCAGTCCTTCCCTCTTCTACACTCTTCATTTACACCAGCATGGCTATTGTCAGGCTTTTTCCTACGTACTGATTTAACTGAGTTGTATTTATAAGATTGCTGGTACGGTCGCTGACTCCCTTAATTAATTCTGTGGGATTAGTTGCCACTGTTAAAGCATGTCCTGCGAGACCTGGTGGAAGCTGTGGTGTAGGTTTCAGGGCAGGTTCATCAAAAAAAAAAAAAAAAGCTCTTTTGGGTGTACTGGGGCTGGGGCGTCTGTGTGTCTTCTTGCCTGTGTGTTTGGTTGCCGCCTTTAACAGTCCCCGCTCTCTCCCCTTGCAGACTGTGACACCATGGGAAATGCGGAGAGCCAGAGCGTGGAGCATGCCTTCTACGGAGACAAGCACACCAGCCTGGGCCGCAAGCACACTTCCCGCTCGCTTCGCCTCTCCAATAAAGCCTCTCGCCGGACGCGGCACGCTTCTTCCGGAAAAATTATCCACCGTAACTCAGAAGTGAGCACCCGTTCCAGCAGCACCCCCAGCATCCCCCAGTCCCTGGCAGAGAACGGCCTGGAGCCCTTTGCTCAGGAAGCCAACCTAGAGGACTTTGGAAGCCCCATCTGGGTGGACCGCGTGGACATGGGCCTGCGGCCTGTTTCCTACCACACTGACTCCTCCGTCACCCCCAGCGTGGACAGCAGTACTGTCCTCACCGCTGCCTCTGTCCAGAGCATGCCTGACTCGGAGGAGAGCAGGCTCTATGGGGACGAGCCGCCGTTCTTGGCAGAGGGTGACGGGAGGTCACATCGATATGCGGCCAATGGGACCAACTTCATGGAGACAGCCAGCTTCAAGAAGAAGCGTTCCAAATCGGCTGACATCTGGCGCGAGGACAGCTTGGAATTTTCGCTTTCTGACCTCAGCCAGGAGCATTTAACAAGCAATGAGGAAATCTTAGGCTTGGCCGAGGAGAAGGACGCCGAGGCCAACCGAGGGACGGAGGCCAGCGGCAGCCCCCAGCCGCTGGTCACCTGCCAGCGCTCCAACTCTATGAGCGACTTGTATTCCCCCAAAACCCCGAGTGCTACAGTCAATGGAGGCCCACGAAATGCCTTTGGAGGGTACTGCCGGAATTTACTGTCCGACATCCCAGATATTGGGAGCCACAAGTTGGCATCGGTTACTGCTGAGGATGCACCTTCCTACAATAATTACAATACGCTGCCCTGTAGGAAATCCCACTGCCTTTCCGAAGGGGCCACCAACCCACAAATTAGCCATAGTAACAGCATGCAAGGCAGAAGGGCAAAAACTACTCAGGTAAGGTGGCTTTATTCTATGTAAAATGGAAGCATGTGGCATTTCATAAACTGTGTCTGTAGATAAAGGTATTCCAGGTTTTTCTGGGCTCTGTTTTCCTTCAACACCCCCTTTCCAAGAAGAGGGCTGTACCCAGGAGAGAGCTGAGTTCTGGAGCTGGCTTGATCCTATCACTGCTCCCTTCCTTATCTGCAACTCTGGGTCTTTTCCTCTCTTCACTGCTTCTGAGAAAGATAAATCTGCATTTGCCAGCTAAAGATTTTCCTGCGTGTTTCGCAGTGCTGACGGTGCCTTTTTTCCAGGGTAGCTGCCAAAACTGATCACAACACTTGGGGAGCTTGCGCACGCTGGTTGTGTCTCCTGTTTCTGCCCTCCCTGCCCTGTTGTCCTCCCCTGCCTGCACACATGCAAGCACTACTCAGCCTTCGTGGCTGGAAGCAAAGAAGAGTGTTTCCCATCCCCTCCACTGTAAACACTTGCTGGACTGAAATTTTACTCTTCTAATTAGCCGAGGTTCACATCTGTGCAAAACATTACCCAGAAACAGTGCTGACCCCTCGCAGGAGACTGCCAGCCCTGCAAGTTGCAGTGCTCATCTGCTGTAAACTGAAAAATGATGGGGGTTGTAGATGTATGGAGAAGATGCTGCTTCTCCTAGCCAAGGAGGACATCATTCCCTTCAGCATTCCCAGACAGCACAGAGCCAAGATGAGCTTTTCTATCTGGTGCCCCTCCTGTGCTCCAAACACCAGTCCTGTGACCTTTGCTTTGATGGCAGCTGTTGGGTCTTTGTTATGTTTTGCTCTGCCTTTCTTGGCCGTGTTCTGCCTGATTGAGTTACACAGCACTGGCTTGCACTGCAAATAGCAATTCTGCTTACAGTTAAGTGGCAGACTACTCTTATAATAAGAGGGGGAAAAAGGAGCTACAAATCTCCTCACCTGTACAAGCCGCGTGTGGCATACGCATTGCGGACATATTGCACTCATTTTAAGTTCATTTGTCTGGCTTGCTGGACCATCTCTGAGCAGTGGTCTAGCCGCCTAATGGAAGATACTGGCTGTGGCGTTTTTTACACGCACTATTTTCTGGCTGTGGGCACCAGCTCAGAAACACGGCCGGGGGACACAGAACAGCCTGACGGTGCAGGTCAGAATTGTGCACCAGATCGCACACTTCAGCAGCTCCCCTGATTTCATTGCATGGTTTCTTCTACATATGCCATGCAGTGTACACACACTGTGCCATGTGACCCAGAAAAAGAAAAAAGCAGCACGGTGCATCAAGGTTGGAGGCCGGCAGGCTCACATCCTACTGCTGGGCTGAGCTGTTGGCAGGACACCAGTGTTAGAGATACCAGGCTGGGCAGCGTAAGTCAGGCAGGTTGCAGCATGCCGCAGAGGAGGTGTGGGACTGCAGAGGTGCAGAGGGCTGTTGGAGGGCAAGAGGAGCGTGTGCCCCACTGTCGGCTGGCACTGACTTGTGAGAGCTGATGGGAAGGGGTTGCTGAGTGACTTACCGGCTGTGCTTGATCTTTGGAGATACGCTGCTTCTAAATATAAAAATGACATGCTAAAACAGATGCTGCAGCATCCCACAACAGCAGCTTTGTACTTCAAAATCAGCTCTTTATTTTTGAAGGTATTTTTACGGTGTGAGCGCAAAAGCCCTTTGGTGCTCCATCAAGGCAGTGCAGGATAAAAAGCAAGAGAACAACAACAACAACAAGCAATAAAAAGGATGTTATTTGGCAGCCTTGAATGTAACAGCTTTCATGGAGATTGTTGGGTGCAACTGCTGCCTCTAGCCCTCTTTCAAGTGTATTTAAGAGAGAACAGTGTCACTGGTGAACAGCAAAGCATTTGTTCTTCTTCTTGGTGCCTATCTTGGCATTAAGAAGATTCCTCTAAGGCACTCAGTGAAAGTCACAAATTTGCGTAGCATTTTGTGAGGCCTCAGCCATACCCAGGGAAATCACTTTGTGGGGCTGGTTTCACTAGATGTATTTCCTGAGCTTGGAGACGGTGGCTATAAGGAGTCTCAGCAGTGATTATTACCATGTATAAATTCAACAAAATTAAAGCTTTGGAAAGGTCAAAATTCCTTCCAAGTCTTTAATCCTAGCAGCATACAGTAAGATACTTGTCATCAATGAAGTCATGTTAGCCCAAGCCTACCTTTAGCAGGCTTAGGGAAATGACTATCATTATGTGTTTGATATATAGAGCGAAAAGGAAGTCCAAATTTGCACACAAAGTAAAAGGGCTAGTTCCTTGGTGAACCTGATTAGGTGGCTTTGAATGGGATGAGAAGACAGAAGCTACCAACCTGTCTCTGTACCAGGTCCCTAGTCTGACAATATCTCAGCACTTTGCTCATCTTTACTTGACACCCCTGGTGTGAAGTAGGGCGTGGTGGTTACCCTACCTGAGATGGTGGAAGCTGAGATGTAGAGCTGCTGGCCTTACTGCTTTGCTGTTAATGTGCTCCTTGGCACTGCGTTGGTCTGTGCCAGCTGGTAGTTAGGCACAGTTTGGGGAATTTTGTTTCCCTCTGCCCTTCCCAGTCTTTCAACGCTTTCTCAATGGGCTTCACACTCTTCATGACCACCTTGAGCATTGCCCCAGAGCCTGCTGTATGTGTCCTCATGCTGTAAAACATTACATGCTATAAAAATGATTTAGTGGACTGAGGCAAAACTTTCATGTTTTTTTCCAGGCTTTTGAACTGTCCCCCCCCATCCCAATCCCACAAAGTAATAGCTATGTCTTAGGGCCACAGTGGCACCACACAAAGGTGACCCAGGGCCAAATGTAATATGGTGCTGGACGCAGTTTTCCCTCTTGGCCTTCAGGCCAATGACCTGTCAATGCCCCTGTGTTATTTAACAGGGTAGCTCCTTTGTTCAAAGTCACCTAACTGAGCCTCATAGCCAGGAGTGAGGTTTCTGCTCAGATCACTGTTGCCCAGGCTCACAAGAATTTGGGTTTGTATTTGCCATTGGGGTTTTTTCAGTTTTTGGAAAGTTGTAGTTGGTATATTTGCATGTTTTTTTAGTCTGACCTGCCCTGGTGCTAGAAGTGCTGGAAGGTCTTGATGGTCACTTGTAGGTATCTTTTGACTAGTCTAATTCCTAAAGAGGTCCCTGAAGGCAGAAGACACTGAGCGCAGGGTAAGTCTGAGACCACAGCAATGGGCTTGTGCTCTTGGGTTTGATTCCTGAATCCAGCCACTGTTACATGCATGTTCAACTACATGCATGTACATCATCATATTTTCTGTATGGGCTAAATTTATGAGAAGTTGTCAGTAGCTGTAATTTTTGTGATGTGCTGACCACTGCTACTGGAAAAATGCATCCTTGAATGTATCACAGAAAGGAGGTGCCAGAATCACAGCTGTACATGTTTTGTTATAATGCCTTATCCCTGGGTTCTTTACAAGTACGTGGTTTACATTAAAGAGAAAAGCAAAAAAGAAAAAGAAAATCTCTCCCTTCCAAATTTAAACCTTAAATTGAACTGTGGGAGTCACTTTCCACTAATTGAGAAGGAGAGCTTTTTAATACTGGAGAGACAATTATATTCAATGTGCACAAGCGATTAATATTCACAGGGTGGCTTTGGGGCACCCACGCAGCAGTTCTGTTTTTTGTAACATTTTAACATTAAGAGTTCAGATCTGCTGAAGCGAGACTTCCTGGAGAGCTCTGCTGGGATCACGTTTGGCTTTTGGTGCTGATGTGATGTAGGTGGAAAGAGCTTAATTGGCTGACATTTTCACCCATTTTTGCTTGAAGGGAGACAGGATCCGGATGGATACAGCTTGTTCTTACTGTGGGTTGTGAGATCCCCAGGATCCCACAATCTGCTTGTTGGGATCCAGATTTTGTGAGATGGCTAAACACCTGCCTGCAGGAGACTTCCTCCTCCTCTTCCTGGTGGATGTTCAGAGACAAATGTAATCCTGCTGCTATGAGCCCCAATTGAAGTTTCAGGAGGGGAATTAGGGAATGGAAACCTTGAGATAGGGTTTTGTGCCACTTCCAAGCCCATCGTGCCACCTCTTTATTCCATGTTCTATCTCTGTGGATAATTTCTGACTGCTCTTTTCTTTAGACCATCAAACGGGGGATAGAGCCTCACGTAGGTCATGAATGTGTTTTGACATTTCAAACTCCACTACAAGGGCAGTCAGGTGAAGACATCCAGCACGTACAGAAGATGTTCTGGTCATGTGGAAAAATCTGCTTGCCAGGCCATGGTGCCGGCAGCCTGTCTGTTCATGGGTGTCTGCTGCAGATTGGCATGAGCCAGCCCTACCTGATGCTGGCTCTGGCCCTGCAGATCCTGCTCCTCCCCCTCTGTTTTTCGTGATGGTCGAGGTGGTGATGGCAGCGGCCATCAAAGCCAAAGACCTCCATGGGTTTCCAGTGCTGGTATTTGCTTTGGGGAAGACATTAAGTGTAGTTCCTAGTAGGTGCGAAACTATGGGTGGACTGTCTTTTCTATGGGAGTGATGGTGTTTTACAAGCAGTATTTAGAACATGGTGTGACTCCTGTGTGCATTAAAATCCAAGGAGATACAGTGGCCAAAGCATTTCTGCATGGTCAACCACTCACATACAAGAAGGGTGGCTCATTCCTCTCTGAGCTTTACAGGCTGATTCGTGCTTTCTTTCGGAAAGCTCAATTCCAGCGTTAGCATTTCAATGGTGCAGTACAGGTTTTTTACATAACTGTTGAGAAGGAGCAGCAAGAAGATGTCCCTCAACTCTGCAGGGAAAGCAAAGTTTTTTTACTACGTCCAGTCCAGTGTTGTGAAACTGAGCAGGGGGAGAGTGAACAAACTTCCTGCCTGCCTGACTTGGAAACTGCACTGCCTTCAGCGCCAGCCCCAGAGTATGTCCTTGGCACGTTAAATCCCCTTTTGTCCGATTTTCAAGTTTATTACTATTTTTAGGCATCTGTAGGTAGCCTGAAGGAATTTGGGATCTCAAGCCTTTTAAAAAAAAAAATCCTGTATAAAAAAAATTTTGTAGAATATGCAGGAGATGAAACCAAGGTTTTTGTGGGAATTAGAACAGGAAGTACAGAGAAACCAGTCTAAAACTAGAATATCTTTCCAGTTGATATTATTTTTTTACCATCTCAGGGAATTTTATAACAGGTTATAGTGTTTCATTATGCTCTGTAGGATGGCTAAACTCCAGAGAGCTGATACTTGTTTTTAAGTTGTGTAAAACTTTTTCACAAATGGTTTTGTGGCATAGAGGATATAACCTCAAAATGTAAAAGGACCGCACTGGGTCAGTCACATGAAAGCACCATCCGGCCCAGTACCTTGTTCCCCAAATACCAAGCGCTCAGGAAAAGAAAGAAGGAATCTGGGATAGTATGGGGGGAGCTTTCCTTTAGGGCATTCTTCCCGATCCTAGAAGATTAGCGATTTGACTGTTCCTGAGCTAGGAATGCATCCAAGACTGTCGGTTGACCTGCCCCTGTGAATTCTCTTTTCTGAAATAATTTTCTGCTTCTGGCTTCAACTGCATCCTGTTCACTCTCTGCATAACACTTGTAACCTTACAGCGTGCTCCTATAGCCTTCCTTGGTCATCGATTTTCCAGGCAGAGTATCTTCAGCAGCTGAAGCTCTGCTCCTATTAAAGTAATTCTGTACATCTCAGTCTGTAGTCTGGAAAACATAGCTATTTTCAGCCTAAGTATGATCCTTAATCAGATTGACCCAGACCTTTAATCTTAGTCGTTTGAATCCAGATGGAATTGAGGAAAGAAGTAAAGACAAAGTCTAAATTATAATTAATCATACATAGTTTAGCGAGTACCTAAAAATAAGATGTTACAGGTTTTCAGCGGTAGTGTGCATCTGACTGGTTCGAGCCCCTGTTCATGCAGTTCCATAGTGCCTTTCAGGTGGAGGTCATTCCCAAGGTCTCGGTTATAGCCTGAGCCATGCTCCGAATCTCCAAAAGCTGGAGGTCCTCGAGTGAGCCAGTTCGCTCAGGTGACTCAAGAGGCTGAATCCCACCAAAGAGCACTGGTCAGCTGGTCACTTTGCTGAGCTGCCAGGCAAACAACCTTATTAAAACCAGACATTTTCAGCTGCTAGCCACAGGGCTCCAAGTTAAAGGAAGGGGTGGAAATGGGCTTGGGGGGAAGGGGTAACCACTCGTTTTGGTGGCAGCCCAAGCTTGCACCAGTGTAAACTGTGAGTCTGCATCTTGGGTTGTGCTGGCTGCCGGTGTGGCTGCTCTCAGTGGGTCTGAATGACCAGACCCATTTAATGGCTGTATCAAATGAGCTGTTTATAGCCTGGCTAACTAGAATTCAGCCCGAGCCTGGAGGAAAGCTTGAATGGAGGGCTTCAGACCCAAACTCAGAGGTCTTCCCTGCTCTGTCACCAGGCTGCCCTTTCCAGATGGATACGGTTAGATCAGGTATTGGCTGTTCAGGATATTTTAAAGCAAATAGCAGTCGCTCCCTTCAGAGCACACAGCTCTGCCCCAATATTGTCAGGGAAAGGAGCATGTGAAAATCAGTGTTTTGGTCTTTGCTGGCAAATATTTTGATACTCTTTTGAAGATCTTCATTTGTTTTTCTTCCTTCACTCTTGGTCTGAAGCCAATGGAAAGCAAATCAGCAGTCCTGATATCTGATCTAGCTCCATTCAGGCATGTTTTCTTTAAACAGTAGGACTTTGTCATTTATACATCTGAAGTGCTTATACCATTGGCAATAATTTTATTCTCTGTAAATCTATATATGCTGCATGTTTTTAGTTTCAAGTACTTTCCACTTAAAAATCACAGACAGGTTGCCTCAGCTGCTTGTTTGCTGGACTGCGCTTACTTAGATGGATGCAATTTGCAGTAGTGATCCTTTCCATTGAAGTGCTCTATTGAAATGTTTCTTTTCAGAGAGCTTCAGCATGTGATCCTGTGACTAGTCATCATCCCAGATGGCAGACATTTCCCTGCTCCCTTAAGTTAGGCGATTGATCAGGTGAACACCTCCGAGATGCTATGTTTTGTTTTCGAGCTGCTGTTCTAGCAGCTTTCCCCCTTCCCCACTTCTACCCGCTCTGTTACATTTCTCAGGAAGAATTGCCACTTCTTGGCACCAGGCAAACAAAAAGTAACCTAACCCTGTATTTTACTTCCAGAATTTTGGTTAGGCATGTTGCCATTTGTTTAACTCAAGCACAGTTACTCTGCATGTGTTAGTTTATGGTTAGCTCAGTCCCTCTAGAAACTTTCTTCAGCTGGGTGGTCCATTGGGATGAAAGCAACGTAAGATTTGGGGTGTCCTCAGCATATAATTTGGGAACAGAGGGATTAAACACTGCACTGCTTAAGAACTGAGACTTCTTCCCACTGCTGAGGATGGAAAGCGGGCGTCCACCCCAGATCTGCGCAAGTGTAGGAAGCTGTGTGCAGGGACCACACTGCAAGAGCTTTTACTGGATTACGGATTGATTCTCGTTCATGGTATTACATACTTTAGCACCCCTTAAAAGTCAGTGCTAAAGCCAGGGAAGAGCCGGTGTGCTCAGATCCCATAGTAGTGCTTCTTACTATTTCCTTTGTGCATTCTCTTGCAGGCTTGGATTTCTCTCATGTTATTAAAAAGCAAAATCATAACATCCTTCCCCTTCCCTTTACCCAATACTTTAGCTCTGAGAGATGCAATAACTAACTTTCTGAACATGAACAGATCACAAACTGATGCCACAACTGTCCCGAGTCAGTGAAGAGCTCCGCACAGTACCTTGGAGATAAGGGTAAAGCTGTCCCTGCAGCTTTATGTGGGACAGTTTCATTATCAACATTTTCTATCTCACAGCTGATAAGTCCTCCAGGGTTGTACTTTCCTGACTGCTGCAGGAGTCCCTGTGGGTCCATAATTTGCCTTTAAGGCGTCTAGGTCAGGTAAGAAGACCAGGCTCCTTGGGGAAGCATGGTGGTCTACAGAGAAGATCTCTTTGGAAGGGCCCACATACAAGCTGGAAAATGGGGAGTCAGTGAACCAAAAATGTTCCCAACCCCTGTATTAGAGGCACCAAGCTAACATGATAGTGTAACATGGAGCAAAGGACCCAAGTGTAATACTGAGGTAACAGCCATATATATCAGGCAGAGTTGCCTGCAAAGGAAATGGGGTTGATGGATACTTGATATGTTGGTGTTTGATAACTGCCTGTCCCACAGGAGCAAAGTGGATGCACATCTTCCCATATTCAAGTATCTTCTGGGTGCCTGGCACCCAGTAGCTTGTCTAGCTTTCCAAGGTGCCAAATTACACTGTACAGCATTCATCAAGACAAATTCACAAAGGAATCCTGCAACCAAAATCCGTTGAAATCCATGCCTTAAGACTTTCCCAGGGATTATTGCCCAGAAACCTGTGACTGTGATTCATCCTTCCATAATGAGAGTGAAGCTTACTGCTAGGAGAAATATCTAGAGGTCTGGGCTAGTACCTTTTTTGTCAAGAGTAAATTTGATTTCAGAGAACCTTGGCCAAAACCTGCTTGCTTATTAAACCACTCTGAGCAGCTTTAATAACACATATAATGGTTTCTTTTTCATTTTGATTCTTTCAGACATCTGAAGAACTGTTGTACCAGTACAGTGAGTGCACAGAAGTAGGAACCAAAGCTGCTTGTACATACAGTATCTGATCTCTTTGAATTCCCAAAGGTAGCAAACCCAGCATCTCAGTGTGGTATCCACATACAAATTGCAGTTAGCTTGTAACTGTACCTCACTCAACTTGGGAGCCCTCCTAGGAGGTGTAAACAAGACCCAACCAATCTAACAGAAAACTGCAGTTGGCCTGTGTTGATTTGTGGCTGTCAGTTTAGTTCTCCAAAGCCTGCTGTCAATCTGGTGCATCCTGACTCATTCATGTATAACACTGTCCTGTTGTACACAGGCCTGTAGGTATCTTTAAAACCTTCTTTTGTATCAACTCCCAGCATCTGGTTGAGGGGCTTTGTTCATTGCTGTGGTAGCAGATCTCCTTCATGTCATTATTATAATCCCTCTGACTTTACAGTGTGGGTTATGTGGACACAATTCAGTATGATTGTTAACAGTCTTCAGGACTGTATTCCTCCCAGACAGAATGAGCTATGGAGTTCCTTTTGTGTTTCTTCACTGCAGCTTTAAAACCATTTCTCCCACTCAGGTTTCAGTTGCAATTTATGATTTATCTTTGCTTCTTGGAATGTTTTGACTCTTTTCAAGACAGATAAGTCTTCTAATGCATTCATTACCAGGTGTTCACATTACTCTGGAGAAAGGTTTTTATTTTGATTTGGAACAAGTCATACCTTAACAGACCACCTCGACCATCAAATGATGGTAAAGTTAGTACTGAAAAGAGAGGAAAAACACTTATCAGGCCAATCTGTTTCTACGTAGGAACTTCAAAGAGGCACCAGGCACATAAAAGCATGCAAACCATCAGGCTGCTTACCCATCTATTTTAAATGTATTCTTTTGCCTAACTAGCAACCAGACAGGTTATGTGCAATTTCAGGCTGTTGCTGAATGTGAACACCTTATTGCTCTGTTGCTAAACAGGACAGGGAACAGAGGATGTGCATTCTCTTGGAGGGAGCCCCTTCCAAGAAAAAAACCCACTCAGTCGCCTTTTACTAACGAGTACTTCTAATCTAATGGTTAATTTAGAAAGAAGTATTAAGGAACTGTTTATATTAGGGAAGTAAGAGTTTTCCTACTAAATCAGTCCCATGTGCCTAAAGTGCCCATGAATCACTGCTGTCAGTCAAGCAGGAGAAGTTGATTCACCAAGCCATTTTAATAGTGTCTGTAATAGGGCTGTTGGTGGGAAGTTTGGTAGGTGCATCATTATTGCAAGTGCTCTGAATGTGTCCAGTCATGAGCTGGAGAGTTAGGCAAGGCTTATCCCATCCAATGGTCTTTTGCTAGCAGAGGCCAGTACCAAATATGTTCAACAAGGGGACAAAGACACTTGGAACCTGCCCCGGAACTTCTTGCATTATTTTTGCTAGCTGAAGGTAGAAGTTTTTTCTGAAGCAAAAGGTTTTTTTCTGTATAACTCCTAAATCTAGCAAGAATTTTTTAACAAATGTGGCTGTAGTGGACATGTAGAGGTATGAGTATCTATCACGTGAGTATGCAAAAGCTGCAGCACAAAGTACATTAGCTTGATGTAGCTTGCATTACAGTTTTACTCCCCACTGGCTTGCTTTGGATGAAACCCAGTGTTCATGTGAGGAAAAAACCATATATTTAAGTGGGTTGCTAATACTTTCACTAATATTTTACCCAATTGGTTCATCAGTTAAATTATTCTCTGCATTTGATGGGGCTGTGATAATTCCACTTCATTACACTTGAATGCTATCAGGGCTGTTACAGCCATCCTGGCACGTGGCCTGCTTGCTGGGCCTTGCTGCATTCTTGTTGGTAACGACAGCACCATTCAGTCCACCTCTGGTTTCTCATTCTGTGGCATATCTCTCTGGCATCGGACATTCCACCTTTCCCTCCTCTTTCCCTCCATTACTGTCTGCTGAACCTCCTTTCATAAACCCTGGGCATTTACAACCGATATGGTAGCACTGCCAGTGTAAGAAACCGTGCCACTCCTCCATCATCTTCAGCAGCGGCAGGGATCCCAGATTCTGGTGGAAGCTGTGCTACTACTTACCACCTCTCCATCAAGGCACACAGTGCAGCACAATCTCTGGAGTCTGTTTAGTTCCCTTTTTCAGCCAGTGGTCTTTAGGTGACTTTCTCCCTCCTTTTCCACAGAGCAGTCTTAAATCGAAGGGACAAAGCCCCCTGTTTATTTAGTTTGTTGTCTATAGACTAAGACCTGTTGTGTTTGCAAAATGCCAAGAACTGCTATTCCCATGACTTCCCCCATCTCTCTGTCTTGGAGGAAATATGCTTTCTTTTCTTTGCTACATGCTTTCTACTTGGTGTGACCAATTTAATGATTTCCACCTCCCTCTTGCTTTGCCCTCTTGTCCTCCCAGGCCCAAAGCTAGGTAAACACCAGTGGGAAGGCTAAGCGGGACAGCACAGATTTTAGTTCCAGTCTTGCATTTGGTTCCTGGGATCATCTCTCTGGGCAAAAATATTCCTCTGTGTGGAGGCAGCTGTTTGCCAGCCTGAAAATACAAAACACAAGATCTCTGGCGAGGTGCAAAATACCAGGTGCAGTGTCCTGAATCTTACACAGAGCTGAATGAAAGTTGTGAGGTTTTCAACCAGTGAAATAAAACAGAGCCCCTTGGTGATGGCAATTACAAGTCCAGAGTAATGTGCTGGTGATTTGTTATAATGTGTGTATAATGTCCAAAACTGCGGGCTTCGGAAACATGTATTCTGCAGTCTTCAGCTGTTTCCCAGCTCCCGTGATGTGCCTGGCACATGCCATCGGCATCCTGGTGGAGAGCTGCACGGATGCTGGGCAGGAGTCAGAGGGGGAAGGGCTGAGCCGTGTCTGCAGTTCACTCTTGGCCTCAAGAGTCTTTGGTTGGGAACTTCTTCTGCCGAGGAATGAAATGTCTGTTTCGTTAGCAAGCCTCAGTGGCGTATCCCATCATGGACCTGGGATGGTAATAAGTGTTCCTTGGAGGAGAGAGACATTGCTGTTGCCTGCGGGGCTCTTTGAGAACCTGAGCAGGAAACGTGAGTAATTTTTAAATAGCTCTCATCAAGGTTACGCAATGTTTGCTTTGCTTCTGGGCAGTAGCCTGTGATGGCCATGTCGGTAGGTACTTTGGATACCAAAGCTAGGGGCCCATGTATCCACATTGATCTCATCAGCGGACAGCCATGCTGCTCACAGTGTGAGTTGGGATGTTTAATTTTCAGCACCTTCGTTTGAAAATTTGCAGGAGTATTTTGGTGCCTCCAGTGATGTGTTCATCAAACCCTGCTATGGTTTGTTTCTTGGCTTGGGAGTGCTACCGCTTCGGCCTCGGCACATTTCTACAGGAGCCCTATACTAAACCTCTGTACTTTCTACTGAACTCTTAATTGAATGCCCTTTACTGTGTGGATTATAGCACTGTGAGACGGCCAGAGCAGATGCTGGCTGCTTCTTGAGAGCTTTTCATACCCTCCGATGAGAACGAGCTGACATTGCAGCAGGAGCTCAGAAGTCACAGACCTGTGCAATGAATGCTCTTAACCCTACTAACCCTGAGACGATCTTCTCATACAGCAGACTTCCGGAAGTGCTAAGCTCACTCAATGCCACGTTTCATAATCCATGAGCGTGAACAATATTAGCAGGCTGTAGGTTTTGAACAGTTGTGACCTTTGTGTGCTCAGACCCTCCTCCTACCAAAGGGCTTGCATCGGTTGGCAAGAAGTCTTTGATACGGGATATTTAAGAGAGGAAGAAGGAGGGCAGGGAGCAGAGAGAGATTAGGGACAGGGCTGCAGCATTATGCTGAAAAGATATTTTGACCCATCCAGCCTATCACTTGCATTGTGGTAAAGATTATAAAGATGTTTGCAAAATGTGTTACAATTTAGGCTCGTGAGCATATATAACATTCACTCTGAGTTTTCCATCCTTCATTTTTTTTATAAATAGTAAGCTGTTATGCCCATGTATCAGTTACTGAGTATAATCCCCATTTATGGACAGGGAAACTGAGGCAATTAATGCTGTGTCTCACCGAGGTTACGCAAGAAGGCGGCTATGTCACACTGGGCACGAGGAACCTTGAAAGCCTGTATTGCAGCACTGTGCTTGAAATCTGTAGGTGCACTTCTGTTTTTGAAAAAATACTCCATCTGCTAAAAAGCACCAAGAAAGTTTTGCTCATACACTGGCTGGCAAAATTACAAATCCTATCTCCCTCAAGTTGGTGGTCTGTTTTAGTAGCTCTTTATTTTTTTAAACTGACTAATTCTGGTTAAAGCATGAGATGTGCTTCCTAAAAGTTACATCAGCTAAAATTTTGGAATTGACTCGACATTTTTTGTATTGCATGGATAAAATAATTACGAGAGGGATAATAATGTATGTTATATAACATAATGTTCACTGCAGAATACAGATTTGTTTATGCTATACGAGTGACACACTTCTTCCCTTTAAAAAAATTATGGAGGTAGAAGGCCCTAGAAGACAAATGCAAACCCCAGTCATCCTATGGGAATAACTATCCCAGTGAACACAGCAGATCCAGTTCAGTTCTTTGGTGCTCCGGTTTTATGCCGAAGTAGCTTATGTTGGCAGAGAGGCAATGCCTTGGGCGTGTGAGCGTCAAGCGGCCATGCCAGTCCTGGCTCCCTGACGCGTGGGGTCTGAGATGGAGCACCATCATCAGAAGTTGCACCATCCAGCTTTTCATGATGGAGCGCAAAAACTCGCTTGTGGCAGTGTTTTGTAAACACCAGTTTCTGAGCAGCACTAGTTCTACTCTCCAGATATCCCTCCTTGTGCTGCAAGAGATGGGGAGATAATTGGCTTCCAGAAAACAAATATATTGGAACAGCAGAAAAAACCACATGGTTGTGAAAACTGCTTGGTACGGGTAGATGACTGCACTTACAGGAAGCCCTGCTCAGCTCATTCACATGCGGTGGGAGGAATATTGTACTGTCCAGAACAGCTTGTCTATCACTATGTGTTGTGTTAAATAACCAAACTGACTAGGATAACTGTGCTTGTTGTGTGGGGAAGAAAGTGCTTATTCTTCCAGCTGGACTCCCAAGTCTCCCTCGAGAGGTAGCATTTATAAAGAATGAGCCCGTCCATTACAAATTAATGCATTAAAAATTAGTCAAATTCAACAATACCCGGCCCCTGCCCCTAAGGTTTCCTCATCCAGCTGTTGTTCCACCAGAGGAAGGTTTCAAACAGAGCTTGGTGGAGGGTTTCTTGGTTTCTGCAGAGCTGCTCTTGGATGCATAGAAAACTGGTGCTTTAACCAACACCTAGAAGCTTGTTTTCTCTCAAAATAAATACTGCATTCTGCCACCTTTTTTCACAGCCTCCTCAGGTTTTTTAAAACTTGTAAATCAAGCACCAGCTGCTCTTGCAGGAGAAGTAGAGGCTGAAATTCCTGTTGTTTTGGCCATATTTCTCACCTCTTTACATTGTCTTCCCTGGCTCCCTCTTCTCTTAAGTTTCTAACACAAGATACTTCTCTCCACTTACAGAGCTTAGCTTTTATTTGTCCTCCTTCAAAAACTGCCACAGATGCCTTTGAGTGCTGAGACGCTAGTGTTTAGTCCTTTTGGGCACTAGCCTTGTTGCAGGGGGCAAGCTGAGCCACTAAGACTTCAAAACCTGAATTCGGTCATGTTGTTTCCTGTCTTGCTCAAGCTGGCCATATTCTTGTCTCTTCTGATCCTTCAACTGCAAGTTGTTGGGGACCAGGAAGGGTCTTCTGTTGTTGCGGTATTTTGGCAGGGTCTATCAGCATGGGATTCTGGCCCATCATTATTAGGCTTTGTGATGTAGAAGTGACACTAAACAGAAATAATCTCAAATATGTTAATTTCTTAGGAGAAAAAAAAAGGTACCTTTTTAGTTATATAATTTGCAAATGACAATGTTGGGATGTCTAAAATGTATCTTCACTGTAGGTGTGAATGTACAATATCAATGTTTTCTTTTTAAAATGCGTAGGTTGATTGCTGCTTTTCTTGACACTGCCAGTTTTTGCTACCATATGTTCTCCTTTTGCAAAACCTTTAGCACTGTTAACTTAGCTTAATGTAAACAGATGATGTGCATCTTATATTCCAAAATGCTATGGCTATAGAGGCACCACCTGAAATCATGTGTGTGTGTGACTGGTCTTTCCTAAACTATGCTGGAGGTTCTGCCTACCCTACCTTTTCTTCCAGTTGTTTGTCTTCAGGAGAAAAAGAGATGAGGGATTTTCACTGCCAGACGAAATGTGGGTGTGAAGAGATGTGGTGCCACTTGGGCATTTTGGGTTCTATTGGTGTCTCCAGAAGGCCAGGCTTGGCCAGGCTCCTCATCTCACGCTGTGTCTCTCTTGCAACTAGGACGTCAACGCAGGTGAGGGGAGTGAGTTCACTGACAGTGGGATTGAGGGAGCAGCCACCGATACAGACCTCCTTTCTAGACGCTCTAATGCTACCAACTCAAGTTACTCCCCGACGGCCAGTCGGGCTTTCATCGGCAGCGACAGTGGGAGCAGCTCGACGGGCGACGGGCTTCGCCAGGGTGTCTACGAGAACTTCCGCCGGGAGCTGGAGATGAGCACCACCAACAGTGAGAACCTGGAGGAGGCCGGGTCTGCCCTCAGTGATGAGCAGAGCAGTGGCACCCTCAGCTCCCCGGGGCAGTCTGACATCCTCCTGACGGCCGCCCAGGGCACGGTACGGAAAGCCGGTGCTCTGGCAGTGAAAAACTTCCTGGTGCACAAAAAGAACAAGAAAGTGGAGTCGGCCGCACGCAGGAAATGGAAGCACTACTGGGTTTCCTTGAAAGGTACAGAGCAAGCATGCAAGGGTTTATCCAGATGGGTGTCTGTGGTGTCCTGTGGGTTGTATATTGCTGCAGATGAAGAAACCAATAGCCTAGACTCTTAACAAAAGCTGCTGTGAACTTCAGTACAATTAACATTAAGTATGAGGAAGTGGTCCTGATGTTTCTCAGAGGGGGGGGGTTGTTTGATGGTTGTTGATGTGCCCACATTATGGCATGTGTGTAGTCTAAGACACGTGACTGTGCTGCACTGAAGTGGGTGTTCATACCCTACTTCGAGTCCTGCTGGCACCACCTAGGGTGGCTTCTCTGAGCACTGGGTGTTTCCTTTAAGAAGCATGTCTATGGCTTGCTGACAAGCTAAATACCTGCGTGCAGCCGCAGGCACATCACAGTGGGAGTTTGCTAGTGATTAGACTGGCATGCATCAAAGCAGGGGCTCTGTCTTTGTGTGCATTTGTCTTGTGACTTGTGCTTAGTGCCATTGGCCTATCCTTCTCTGAGATGTGCTTCATGAGTCTAAACACCCAGTGAGTTGCAGCACATTCACAGTATGGACAGGAAGCCATGGTTTGGTCATCGAGGCTGGCTTGTGACTTGGGAGATGTTGGCTCTGGCTGCATCACCCATCTTGCAGTGGGCAGCCCTTGGCACCTGACCACCCTGCTGGCCTCCTCGGCTGCCCGGGCCACAGACCCTTTTCTCTTTGAATTTTTGCAGTTCCTCCTAGGAGCAAGCTCCAGCCCCATTTGGGGTCTGAGGGCTTATAAATGCACATAAATGTTAATGGAGAAGTGAAACTCAGGAGCTGGCCTCCTAAAGTGACCTCTAATCTTCATGCAGTTGCATCAGCAGTAAAACGGGAAGCAATGCTTGTAGGCTTTTGTGACTGGCATCTCTCTCCTTCACCATGACTGGTCTTGTCTGTGAGCTAGGGGAGGCAGAGCCATGTCTCTTGCTGTAGGTGGGATTATGAAAAAGCTCTGTATAGTTAAAGCTCTGTCCTCCCCACAGAGTGCTTTTCCTAGAGCACTTTTTTTTTTTTAATTGGCAGCGCTATTTTAAAGCCAACAGCAAAGTTAGGTGCCAGCTCTTCCTTGGGGTGGTTAGAGAGATTGGGGAAATGAAAGAGGAGAGAGAGAGGGGTCAGGGGCAGCAGGGAGCCCTAATCTCCTTGGAGGGGGGTCCTCCGGCAGGAAGGTCTTGCTGTGAGGCAAACAAAGGGCCATCTGGGAGCAAAAAGGGGAAGGATGAGCACGGAGGCAATGTTATTTTGAAGTGCTTTGACTCAAGTGGAGTGTTCGCTCCTTAGATTGCTGTGCCTTAATAAAGTTAGCGTTTAAACAAGGCTTTGAAGTTAACAGCTGCTATTGTTTGGCTGCAAATAGTTTTCTGAGGGGCCGGGTAACAGGGCATCCCTTTGCACCGAGAGGGCTGTTTCCAGTGGCAGAGAAACAATGTGCCAGTTTTGGTTTAAAACAACTGTAGATAATACGGGAAGGTGGGAGGGAGAGAAGGAGACCCTTTTTTGGCAGTGTCCCAAATTGCAGGCTCGCTATAGCTCCCCTGCCCCAGAGAATTGTAAAGATTATTTTGTAGAACCAAGCAAGTTGTTTGCTGTCCCCAGCTAAAATGCATTTTTGGTTTTGGCTATATCGCCATGAGTCAGAGCTGAAACATTACAGTAGAATAAAGAGTTGTATACTTTTTGTTCGTTTGTTGGGTTTTTTTGGTACATCAGTCTTTCAGCGAGCACAGCTCATTCCAGTCCATTTTTCTTCCGGTTACTCATCTGCATCCAGTAATTAAATTGGTTGATCTTTGCCTTGCAGGGTCTGTAGCAGCTGCAGGAGGCTGAGGCAGGGCCATGAAGGTTTGCCTGGGGGCCTGTCTGCTTGGCAGGCCAGCTCCCAGCTGTCTGGCACTGCCAGGGGAGAGACACTCTCAAGCCTGCATCTTCCTTTTGGTCCCCTTGGTGGGATGGGGCGGCCCTGGAGGACCCCCACTTTGGGACTTATGATGATGTTTCTCATCTGGGGCCGTATTTTACTGCCCATGACTTTCTCGGCTCGTGTCTGTGGCTCTGTTTTAGCAATCCTAGGGTGAACAAAACGGCCCGCTGGGGCACAGCTGGATGTACCATACAGCTCGTGGTGTGCCCCCATGGAGTGGAAACCACCACCTTGTCAGGCTAAAAACTGGGCTGTTGCTGGTGCTCTCCACTGTGGGGCTAAAAACCTGAACAGGCCCTGGCAAATCCTTCCTCATCCCTGTGACAGTTTTACGGATGATTTATAGTCCCAAGTATTAGTGCTGAATAGATGCAGGGTGGCCATTACGTTTAAATGTGTTCCTTGCTAATATACGATCATCTCTTTTAGGATGTACATTGTTTTTTTATGAGACTGATGGCAGATCTGGCATTGACCACAACAGCATCCCAAAGCACGCTGTCTGGGTGGAAAACAGCATAGTGCAAGCAGTGCCTGAACACCCCAAGAAGGACTTTGTCTTCTGTCTCAGCAACTCCCTTGGGGATGCTTTCCTCTTTCAGGTTGGTCTGGTTCGAGGGTTTTACAAATTTGTTCTCTTTTTCTGTCTCCAACCAAGGAGGAAATCTTAGCTCTGGTTGAAATCAAGGGAAAAATCCTGCTGCGTCCAGTAGGTTTGGGATTTTCCTCTGGCAGCACTAGAGGAAGGACATGATATATTTGGTAAATGCCACTCAAGAGACCCACCACCACATGTGAATCACTGTCAGATCTGCTGTTTTTATTGACTGACTGGTTGGCACAAAGTAGATGGTTGTAGATGGTTGGCACAAAGTAAGACTTCAGAAATATTCTTATATCCGTGTAAAAATTCTGAATTTTGCATGGTTTCACAGCATGCTTATAACACACAGATCAGGCTAGTTACTGTACAGGACATACAGCAGTGCACTGAATGTGCTGTGACACTATCTGCGTCTCATCTCTTAAGAGACGTATCAAAGATAGGACTTTGTGGAGAGGCTCAAGGAGTTTACAAGACCAAGAGGAGTTTGAAGTGCAAGGGGATACTTGGACCTCTAGGTGCTTTCCCAATGGTGCTGCAGAATCCAGTTGCCCCTTGTTCATACAGACCTTCGTCAACATCTTGCTGTTGCTTGAGAGGAGACTGAAAGTGCATATTAAGTTTTTTCAGTCAGAAAATAGAAATGTCTGAATTTCACAGAGTACGTCTGAAAAAAATCCAGTATTTATATCAAAGACCATACATTAGTTGATGTATTTCACTGAAAAAGATTTCTGTATTTTGGGAACTGCTGCTTCCCTGGGTGATTTTTAGGTTGGCATTCCACTTACGGTCTCACTGTGTGCTTGAAAGGTTGTGGAGCACTACTTCCTCTTGATCTACTGATATGAGCTGCAAAAATCTTTTCCATGCAGTTTTCTAAGGAAAAACCTTAATTCTCATAAAATTAGTGCCAGTGGATGCTAAATACTCAAAAGGTCACATTCAGTACGTTTCTTTTGTGGCATCACACTGCCTTATTTATTAAAAGCCCTGTGTCATTACGCCATGGGTAGATTTTCATGTAACTTTGTGGGAAAGAGCAAAAATGAGACCTTTCAAATAAAAAAAAATCATTTATATTGCCTTGCAGAAATTTTTCCTTGATGTGTCCCTTCTGCTATAGAACCCCATGCATCACTAGCGAAGCAGAAGAGAAAGAAGGGATGGGTTTGGGGAGAAGGGAAGGAGGCCAGCTGCAGTGGTAGAAGTAATGTGTGAGTGACTGTGCTGTAGGGCTTGCTCTGCTGCGCTCAGAACAGCCAATGCACGTGTATGGCTGTTGAACAGTGTTACTTAACTGCTTATGTCATACACATCCGTCCACTCATAACACAGTGCTGTAGTAGCGGTTTTGATGAGAAGAAACCACAGAGCTGCAGAAGCCTATTTCTGTCCTGTGGAGACTGTGTACTTAAGGAGAAAAATAGGGTTGCTTTGTAATGCATACAGATATTGGACATCTTGTAACAAGCCTGCCCACTGCATTGCACCTAGAGACATCACATACCTCCCACACGATGATTCCTTGCTCAGTCAGTTCTTAACATGCCTACACAAATCCATTACTTGCAGATGTCACATGCATTTTCCAGGAGCTCAGAGCAACATGTGACACCACATACTTATGTATCAGATGTTTGCAGCTTATTTATGTGGTCCTTTCCGTTGAGGAGTGGAGTGATTCCCCTTGCCTACTCATCTACCAGAAGAGTCTTCAGCTCCTAAAATCCATTCCAGATTGTTTTTTTCCCTCCTTCTCCCCTGGAGACTGAAAAGAAAACTGAATCTAATGGTATACAGATAAAATTTTAAAATTAAATAAGATAAAAATATGACCTCTGTTAAGATTTTGCTAGGAATTAACAAAACATACCATCTTATTATAAGTCCAGTGCTGCTCTCTTCTCTACTGGGGGCTAGGTTTCACCACCTGACTGTCAGCAAAGTGTCTCCCATTCTGCAAATAATTTCTGTATTTTCAGCAGAAATTCCTCAGCAAGGGGGGCTCAATATGTCTTCAGCAGCAGTGGTAAGATACTGTAAGCCCCTGTCTATGAATGAGAGCTTGTTAATATTATTACCTGGGCAGGGAGCTTGACCAATTTAAGCAGTATACTTTGTACGGTGCCAACTGAAGACAAGAAAATTGAGAGTAAGAGATCGATCTTTCCGGTGTAGACCCTGTCTTCTGCTTAGGACTTCTAACCTGAGCTAAGGAAAGTGATGTCATTCTGGGACATGTGTGTTTCACCTGCTTCAGTATCACAGAAGTTTTGGGAGCATCAGCCTTAAGTCCAGCCTGTGCATAAGTGATTTGCAGAGTTGGGCTTCTGTGGGAATCTCTCCTTGGCCTCAGTAAGCCACGTCCTTTGCTGTTACTTGTGACCACCAGGAGAGCAGTGATGATGACCTTCTTCATCTATGCTAGCAACTGGAGAAGTCATACTGTGCTGTCTATTAATAGATCAGGTATCATCAGAAAGTTTAATTAGAACAAGGTGGTTTGGCACCTTGCTACTTTTTCAGCCATGAGCCAAATACCAGTGTGATTACTGCTAAAGGCTGACACTCAGAGAAAGTCCGCTGCAACCCTGAGTTGGCTGTAAATTTTTACAACCTACTGTAAAAAGGAATGAAGTTTAGTAAGAAGGCTGAGAAGATTTACTTTTTATTTTGAATGTCTGGAAGAGGAATGCTTTGAAATATTCTTTTTTCTGTGTCAAAAGCCTCTAATCAGAATAGTGCTCTCCCAGAAAAATGTACTGGTGTCCCATGCCCCAGCCTAGTATCTCATAGAATCATAGAATGGTTTGGGTTGGAAGGGACCTTAAAGATCATCTAGTTCCAGCCCCCATGCCGTGGTCAGGGATACCTGTTGCTCAACGCCTCATCCAACCTGGCCTTGAACAATTCCAGGGAGGGGAATTGTTCCCTTTTCCCGAACTGTCACACAAGCTTAGGAAGGGACAGTACTAGAGCCATAAAAATTGCAATGAGCCTGCCTTTAATGATAACAGGGTTGTCTTCAGAGTGCTCTGGGACCTTCAGAAGTGGAAAGCTTATTTGTCTATGCATCATAATAAAGCTATTCATAGATATCATGGTCACGTTTTATGGCATTAATTTATTACTAACTGTTGCATGCCAAAAAAGCTCTCCATGCTGTGATGAGCACAGAGGCTGGTTCATTCCCTGCCTTAAGGAACTGGGCGTTTAGAAAACATTGCTAAATGTTGAGCTACAAATTATGGCAGCGTTGCATTGAACAAGGAAGGTAATTCCTGAGACCTTGCTGGGAAATGCTGTACAGCTGCAAAGCACAGATACAGATGTAATTCTAAGTGCTGAATACCTAGCGCTGAGTTAAAAATGGCCTGCTTGAGAATGATGGGGTTTTTATTACTTCTCTCTTAAGTGGATTTAAGGCTTTGAATCTTAACATCAAAGGGAAAGGAAACTCCTTGGAATTGCATTTGTTAATCTCCAATCAATTTTAAAGAGGATCCTGATTTCTTTCCCCCTCTTTCCCTCTCCAGACCTCTAGCCAGACTGAACTGGAGAACTGGATCACAGCAATCCATTCAGCTTGTGCAACTGCAGTGGCAAGGCAGCATCACAAAGAGGACACCGTCAAGCTCCTGAAAACAGAGATAAAAAAGCTGGAGCAGAAGATTGATATGGATGAGAAGATGAAGAAAATGGGTGAAATGCAGCTGTCCTCAGTAACGGACTCCAAGAAGAAGAAGACCATACTGGATCAAGTAATTGCTTATGTGAAGCTTACTTATGGGAAATAATCCCGTAGCAAATATTAAGGCCTTCTTTAGATTAGCGGTACCTCTGTCTGCTCCCACTGTGCCATGTGTGTGCTCTGGCAGAGCTCCCCAGAGCAGGCAGGACGTGTGTTGGCAGGACAGCTGTGCTGGCTGTACTAGTAAGACCATTTCTCTGAACAACGTGCACTAAGGTGCAGCATGGGCTGTCTTCTGGCCTCCACGCAAGGGATTTGGCTAGCTGCTCGGAGGTTGAATGAGCGCTTTAGGGGAGGGAAGAGGCTACCAGGCCACGGCAGCAGGATGCCTTAGGGGAAGAGCTGGTCATAGACTGACAAATGCTGCTCTAGCTGTTGTCTTAAGTATGGAAGAGGCTGGTTCATCTGGCAGATGGGATGAAGAAGCTATCCCTGGTTTCTGCTTGTTACAAGGGCTTGCCTTGACCTCATGGCTGCAGCCCTGCCTGCCCAATGGGACTGCTCCTTCTGACTTCAAGTGGACAACATAGTTGCATTTCAGAAGCAGAGAGCCTAGAGCCAGATGTCTCTCCTGCTGCCGCAGCAGCACCTTATTTTAGGAAACTAACATACAGCTCCTGCTTCATTAGTTTGTAGCTCTTTTACCATAGCTGCCAAACGTGCCTGTAATGCAAACCATAGGGAGCGGCTGGGGCCCTAATGCACTAAGCTAAAGAGATTTTGTACCCCCTGGAAGCCCATGAGAAGGGGGCAGAGTGGGGGGAGATGCTTGCTTCTGTTGAAAGGGCTCCACTGAAAGGCTGTCAATCACAGTGAGAGAGCAGAGCAGTCTCTCTCTTTATGTAACTGAGTTTTAATAAATGCTTTGAAACTGTTTCCTATTAGCAATTTGAATAAGTCCTTACATAGGCTGATTATAGTTCTCTTCTTCTGATAAGATTAATTATCCCCAGTGTACTACACTTTTTCAAGTATGGCGAGCTCCATTGATGCTTACAGCAACGCCGCTGCTGCAGTTGCTGATTTGAGGCTCTCTGTATATGTAATTTAGTGGGGTTTGGTGGTCTTGTTTGTCACATGTCCTTGATGCATGAAAGAGGCCTCTTAAGGGACTACTTAGAAGTGAATCCTGGAATACAAAGAAAATTAAAAATGAAATGTTAATCCTATTAATAGCTTTGTATCAAAGGAGCAGTTATCCCAGGAGAAGACATGCCATGAACGTAAAAAAGTTGTTTTCCATCTAATGAAAGCTTTTTTATTATTTATATTCTTTTTTGGGGAGGGGAGAGTGGGAAAGAAGGGGGATCAAGGTTTCTTGAGTGAGATCAGCATTGGTGAAAAAGGTGTGTTACTGGGAACAGCAGAATTTTTTCAAGGTATTTACCACTGTTCTTCCTCCTCTCCCCTTCTCTTCTCGTGCATCTTGCTCCTCCATCTTTGCTGTACACAGATCTTTGTTTGGGAACAAAATCTTGAACAGTTCCAGATGGACTTATTTCGGTACCGCTGTTACTTGGCTAGTCTCCAAGGAGGGGAGCTCCCAAACCCTAAAAGACTGCTTGCTTTTGCCAGCCGTCCAACAAAAGTTGCGATGGGCCGTCTTGGAATCTTCTCAGTCTCATCGTTTCATGCACTGGTAAGTTTGAACAGAGGCCAGGGGTCATCTTTGCCAACCTGCAAATTGCTTCACGTGTCCAGTGTGGAGATCACATCGACAAACAGCAGTCTGTGCATGGGGGATGAGCCCTTACCTTAGTGTTGAAAATATTCTGCTTCCTGAAAGGGTTTGTGTCCTGGATATAGATTAAAAAGTAGATGCTTGCAAGCCATGGCCTTATGGAAGTGGAAGAACTATGTTTCTCCTAAACATGTGATTTTGAATTTCCAGATCTGTACTATAAACATGCTTTCTATAAACAGATCTTCCTGTTACAAGAGCAGGCTCATCTCTAATGTCCATATATGTGGGCTTGATCCAAAAGTCCTGTGAAGTCAGTGGGAATCTTTCCGAGGCCCTCAGCAAGTGTTGGCTTCGACCTTCTCCGGCATGGCTGGCTTTCTACCATATGGATGAAACTACTGACCAATTAGTCTAATATCCGGTCTCCAGTGATCAGCACCTGATGCTTCACAATGGAGGGGAAATGTTCTTCTCTGCTACTTACGGCGTGGCAAATAATGTTTAAAATGGTTGTTTAAATTTAAATAATGTAACAACCCAGCTCTTAAAAATACAGGGAAATGTATTGCAAAGTGGTGTTTTTTTAATGAATTTAAATCAAGTTCCTGTAGTTTCGGCTTGGACTCCTGGAGCTTCACAAAAATAGCTGAGCTCCACTGTTGTCTTGTAGATGTCAGCTGTACCCTTCAATTGAATCCAGAGCTGTAATTCAGTCAGGGGCGGTTTTATTCTTTTATATATGAAAAGATTAGCGTCATCATCCTGATAATTGCTGGTGGATTTATATTTTTTTTTAAGTGGCGGGCTGTAATTTGCATTTATGCTTATTTTTTTGCATCTAGCAAAGCACTGAGCATTAGCCTGAATAACAGTCTGCCTCTTCATGCTGGTGTCTCTTGAGAGCCAAGTGAAAAAAAATATGTTTTGAATATGTTGTGTTGGAAAAGACACGTGCTTTCTTCTCCTTTAAGCAAACTCTTGTGTCCTCCTTTGCCCTCTATAGCGTGGAGATGGTGCAGTGAGGCTCATACTCAAGCTGGGTGCTGCATGGTGATAGCGTGGCATCCCTAGCTCTCCTGAAGATGTTCCTCAGTACATTAGTCAGAGGATGAGCTAAGTCTCCCAGGTGCCTCTGCACAAACGTCCCAGATACAGTTAAGAAACGTCTCACAAGTCCAGGCTGTGGAAATGGAGACACTTGCAGTAGTGTTTAAGTTCTCCTTTTCCTTGATTTCTCCATGTTTCCCAAGGAGAACACAATTACTAATATAGCAACAGTTCCCTTGCTACACAAGCCAGCCTTCTGTTTGTCCTGTCTTTATATGGGTTTTTGTATCTGCTGCACCCAAACAACCAGTTTCTCAGCTCCTTAGCTTGGGGCATCCCTCAGAGATTCGGGTGTTCCCGCTGGGGTTGCCAAATGACAGTCACATTTTGCTAGTTTCGGCTGTGGGAATCCAGTACAAAGGTGTTCCAGGAAGCATACAGCCAAGTCGGCAGGGTGGGTCTGTCTGTCTGTCTAGCTTCGCCTTGCGCTCCCGTTCATACCTGCCATCTCCTACCGCTCCCTTTTTCACAGGAGAGGAGCTTGCTCTCCTCAGGCCACCTTCACATGGGAAATCTGCTTAAACTTTGGCCTAAACACTTCACCTCTGACTAATGTCACACTAATTTCTACCAGAGTTTCCTCACTTGGGAAACGCTCCCCAAATACTTGGTCTCAGTAAAGGCAAATGTCTTTTCGCTCCAAGGGGGTTGCCACAGGCCATTTTTCAAGTACCCAAGCAGTTAACACTGCTCCAGTCGAAAGGATCATTTCAGCTTTTTTTCTTCCTGTGTTTTGCTCAGTCCTTCAAATGTTGCTATCTTTAAGGAAGTGCAGGTTTTAAATACCTTGACCTATTTGCGAGCCTTTATCTGGCCTTGTAGCAGTTATGAGTCAGTTCCAGGATGCCCAGAGTGCTTTCACAGGAAAGACCAGGCTTTTCAGAAGCAACAGATAAGTTTGGAAATCTCAGGTTTCATGTGTCCAGATTTGAAACCTTGATAGAAAAGATCCAACCAACCAAACCAAACCCTTCACTGATGCTGAGGCTTTGCTCTGTGATGATTAGGCTGCTTCAAAATATCTTAGATTAAATGCCAAAAAATGGGGGGGTGGTACTGTCCATTTTAATTTTTGATGTTTGACATTGGAAGAATTGAGTTGAACTGCAGTGAGAAGGAAGTAGCCTGGCAGCATCACCATTGTCCCTGTTGTGAGTATACATTGTTGTCATAGGATTTGCCTTCTTTTTCAAACCAGATTCCACTGTTTGTTAGATTATGTAAGCCATGGTGCAGTGTGATGCTGCGACCTTTGATTTTAAAACCATGTGGCATTGACAGGTGGCAGCTCGCACAGGGGAGTCCGGAGTGAGGAGAAGGACACAGGCCATGTCCCGATCTGCCAGTAAACGGAGAAGCAGGTTTTCTTCTCTTTGGGGGCTTGATACTACCTCGAAGAAAAAGCAAGGGAGGCCAAGCATTAATCAGGTAAGTGTGTGGAAGTTTGTGATACTGTTATTTTCAAGGCTTATTTCTTAGCATGCAGAATGCAGCTCATGCAGAGTCACTTGCATCAAGCACTTACGCATCCAACTTTAACCTTATCTGTTTAATCTTTCACGGAGTATAGTCATCTCATTCCATATCCTCTTAAAAAATCAGTGACTGTAATTACAGATAAGTATACAGCAGCTCCTATCAAACAAGGTTTGGAGTTCGCACCTTCTTTAGCTGAACTGGTTGCATTTCTACTGTTGTTGCATTTCTGCTGCTTCTGCTTTTGCTGGAGGTACTTTCCCTAAACTCAGGAGTAACAAAGCAGCAATGTAAAACAGCTACAACTTTGGAAGGAAAAAAATAGTGCAGACTTGTTTGTTTCTTTAAATTAAAATTACGAGTTTGTAGCATACTTTAAATGTAGCTGAGTTTGGGGAAAACTTCCTGAAGTAACAAAAGCTTTGAATTTAGTAGAGACAGTCCCTGTTTTGCTTCAGATTTTTAAAAAAGCAAAAGCTGAAACGTTTCCACCCAGTCACTGCCCAGGTCTTTCTCTAGAAAACGTGTTTCAGTGTGGTAGGAAGGTGTTTCCCTGTTATTCTTTCCAAACATCCCTAATTATAGCTTTCAGTTTTTGAGAGCCATACCTCATCTAATTGCAGGAAATGTAGGCTTTGCTTTTCTTTCTCTTCTTTCACTTTTTGAAGGGAGAAAGGCTTGGGACACATGTTGTTCTGTGCCCTGTGATTTCTTCTTCCTTCTGTTAAAGCAGCAGTGAGTGTTTGTTTTGTTTAGCAGAAGATGAATGCTGCAAAATCATTTAGCTTGTTTTTAGCGAAACGTTAAAAGTTCACCTAATATTTAGTGGCTGAGCAAAAGCTCAGGGTTTTGCTGGGAAGCAACACATGCCTTTGTGAGTGCATTCCCAATTCTTTATGCTGGTGCTACAGCATCCCTGTAGCTTTGTACTTATTTTCCCCAAATAAAGTGCAATTCTGTCCTGAGCTAGGATCCTGCCCATGCTGTGTCTTCAGACCTGTTTTTTTTCCTGAACTCACCCTTTTTTTTCTTTCAGTGGGGATAAATGCATTCTTCACGCTTCCTCCCCCGACTCCTACCCCCCTCACTCCTCAATAAGCACAGGCGTGAAAAGGGATTTTGTTCCAGGTTAAAGAAAAGTCATACTGGAGAGAGTCAAAGAAAAAGTAAAGTTTTGAGAAAGTAGCAGAATGTCTAAATGTAGTGCCTGAACACATTTCCCCTGCTCATGTGTAGTAGCATGCAAAGTATTGCCAAGTTTAAGCAGTAAACTGTAAATCTGTAAAGGTTAGTGACCTTCTCTCGTCCTGCATGGTCCCTGCTTCGTTTTAGGTACAGAATAGTTGAACAACCAAACCCAGCAACTTGATCATAAAGATGTGCTGATGTGGAGCTATAAAACTTAACTTTTCAGTTTTAATTACAAGCTTCTGCAGTAACAACCCTGTTTGCCCATCTGATGCAGTCCTGTGCTGATTAGGGTGGACCCTGTAAATATTCCCATTCTGTCGTTCCTCCTGCACGGAGCCCTGTTGATTTTGGCTCTCTGGCTTGTGCTGGGTTACCAGCTCTTGTTTCATTAGAGAAGGGTTACACTGACTTGTGGTACTTGAATGTTTGCTAAGTACTTTTTGGAAGCTGGCTTATTGCAAAAACAGCCAGAAGCCGAGCACTTCTGATTTCTCAGCCTTAGCAGAGGTGGAGAAGTATTCATTTCCCCCACTTTACAGGTGAGGAAACTGAGCACAAAAGGAGATAAAATTCGTCCAGCTCCACCAGGAAAGCCAGTAACAGACCACTAAGCCTCTGATCTTTCAGCATGGTGCCCCGTAATCAGTTTGTCCTTCACCCCCCTTTCCCTTTTAATAAGCTGATATTTTCCTTTTCTGTGTTTTGAGATGAATGTTTTTATTTTACAGTTTGATTTCCGTGCTAGATGTTAGATACATTGTTCTCCCCTTAGCATGTGCTGCAAGACAGCGCGGAGGCACCTTCATCTTTTAAAGCAGAGTCGCTCTGTTGTTCCCCAGGTGTTTGGTGAAGGAGTTGATTCAGTAAAGAAATCTCTCGAAGGAATCTTTGACGATACGGTCCCAGATGGCAAGGTAAAACGCCAGCTCTCCAGCTGCCTCCTTCCCCCACATTTGCATCCAGCCTAAATGCAGCATTGACTCTGGGATGCAAGAGGGGACGCGGAGCCCCCAGGAGAGGAGAGGACCCTCTGTGCATGCTGTAGGGCTTGTAGCCTCTCTGGGAGGGTTTGAGCTGGTTGCCCACGGTCAAAAGGGCTCACTGTGTGTGGCATCCTAAGTGCAGCTGGAGGTGCCAGACCCAGAGGGGTGTTAGCACTGCACACCAGGGAAATGTTTGCCCAAAGGGGGACCTGGGCACTGCTGGTTCTAGAAAATGTCTCCTTGTGGCTGCCATATGGGGTTTTCATAATTTAGGGTTGGCACAGCTGTGAAGTGCAGGGCTTTCTCTGTTTTGTTCTCACGCGCTTCTGTGAACTTCAGCATTTGCAGGCACAATTACAACTGCTTTTTCTTTTCCCAGAGAAAGTCAGCTATAAAACAGCATTAAGACAGTGCTAAGAGGCACATTCTTCATGTAGTGAATATGGGTTTAGCTGCGTGAGCCCACTTGCAGCAAATAGGGATTCTGCAGCTCCCACTTCCTTGGGATTTATAGCTTGGAGCACAACTTGGATGTATAAAAGACAGTAAATTCAAAATAAATGCTAAGATTTGCTATTTTGCCATTTCTAGGTATAGGAACTGTAGCATCTACAACAGTTTTGTTGGCTTTGGATTGGTTTACCCAGAAACACAGTGCATTTAAGTTTTAATTTTAAATCTCTTTTTATCACTATTATTTTTTGTTGCATTCGTAGCATTCCCAATAGCCATAGGGTGAAATCCCAGGAAAAGCGCATTGCACCAGTGTAGCTGTGTGGGTGGCATGGGAAGGCACACTTTATACTGCTCAGGTGAAACTGCAGTTTCCTGTCCAGACAAGCCTTCACTCTAGGCTTATGAATAAAATGTCTTCTCTATAAGAGGGCTTTTTGATACAGCATATAATGTTCCTTACACTTGTTATTGATGAAGAAGGAGATCATATTTGGCTGGTAGAGTCATAATGTGTTTTGTCTATTTAGAGGGAAAAGGAAGTGGCACTGAGCAGTGTCCATCAGCACAATCCCGACTGTGATATTTGGGTTCACGAGTATTTCACGCCGTCTTGGTTCTGCCTGCCGAACAACCAGCCTGCTCTGACAGTCATCCGTCCTGGGGACACCACACGAGATGTGCTGGAAATGATTTGCAAGGTAAAGGCTGTGAGCATGCCTTGGAGTGGGGTGAAGTGTCTTACAGCCCTGAGCCCTTTCAGCTGAACCTCATAGTGACTTTCTCATATGCCAGTGCTCACACTGCACTGTGTTGGGGGATCAGTTGTATGTTAGATGAAAAACATTAATTACACTGAAATTTTCATGCTAGCACCACACAAGTAAAATTCCTACAGCTGGAGCTAAACTTGGCATGGGTATAGGGAGAGGATGGCAGACTAGTTTCTGCCTTTTCCGCTCTGGCCACTGTGCATGAGCCTCTGAAGTGCCTTCACACCCTGACTCTGCCTCTGCTGCCTCCTTTCATGTACCCACCCACCCTCCCTCTCCCCATCTGTCCCCCAGCGTCCTGGCCCCCAGCCTGCTTCCTTTCACTGGACACCCCATAGCATGGTAGTGCAGTCGCCCTGCCCTTGCCTGACCACCCTGGTTCCCCCACTTCTGCCAAGCCCTCCCACGGCCCGGTCCCTCCTCTGCCAGGCAAGTGGAGTGATCTCACCCTTTCCCAGGTGCCAGGTTGTCCTGTTTCCAGGTGCCGTTCCTCCTTCCTTCCCCCTGCTGCTTCCTCCCCTCCAGCTGGCATGGGGGGAGGAGGGCACAGAGAAAATAGCAGCACCAGGAGTAGGAGGAGGTTCCTGTGTTTGTTGTCTGCATTGCGGAGTCAGATTCACCTCGTGTAGGTGGCAGGGAGCAAGGAAAGCTTTTACCTATATTTGGGGGGGTAGAGGAAAAACCACCTGGATTTCTTTGCAAGATGAAGTATCAGTGACGTTTGGCCATTAAAAAGAGTTATATCTCAGCAGAGAAGTTGAAAGCTTTGACAAATTAAATACAAGCTTTCAGTTCTGGCAGCTACATAATGTATGTTTTCTCCTAACCGGCTGACTGCAAGCTAGACCCAACTCATGTCACGTGCTGTTCTGGAAAGTGAGACCTCTTTTGTACAACAACAACAGTAAAATAAAAGAAAACATTTATTACTATTGGGAGCTTAACTTTGGGGACTTTTAGAACATGTTGCATGTGCTTCCAGAGAGGGAAGGTGAAAGAAAGGCATTTGTTTGCAATAATTATACAGTGTGCTCGTCTCTCTGCCAGGTGCACTATTAAAGAGTGCTGCAGCTTATGAAAGCTCTTCATTGTATTCAGGAAAAGATGACATTTTTGGAGAGAGACATAATAGGGAAGCTGGATGACACATTATTAGTAATGATTTATTTTTAGGATTTATATCTTGCTTTGGGTAAAAGTGATTAACTCAGTGGGCCAAATCCTTAGCTGGAGTAAATTGGTGTAGCTCCACTGGTTTCAGTAGGTGCCTGTTGAGAATCTGGTCTCTCACAATGTGTTTGATTGTTGTGGGTGATGGTGTATAAGGAGAAGGGGAGGTGGGTGAGTGTTTGCTTTTTGAGGAGGTATTATCTGGTTCTTTCTTTTCTGTAAGGGTTTTCAGTCTGGAAAACACTGATGGATGTCTTCTTTTCTGTAGCATTTAATAATCAATCTCTTTCTTCTGTCTCTTGCATTCAGCTCATTTTTTCCCCTTTAATATCTGATCCACATCATTTCACATCAGTTTGCCATCTGCCATCTGAGAACCAGTCAAGTTCTGGTATAGTAAACATTTCAAGATCTACATTTCATATAAACCTCTTCATGTTTGTAGATGTGGTTAAATCTATCTGTGCTATTAAACTGAGCTTGATTATTCTGTTGGAGAACATTAAGTGCACTCAAGTCATTGTAGAAAATGTGTTCTTACACTAACATTGCTGCTTTGTTTAGTTAGGTTTTGGAGGCTGCTTTGTGACACTTTTATGGTTCAAGATTGGTGGGAGGAGAGCTTAAAGCGTATTTTAAAGTTGTTTCTCGAAGATTTCTCCTAAGATTTAACTAATAACATCACTTGGAAGGCAGGAAAAGTCAGTGTGTGTGCATTAAATTGTTTCCTGTGGATAATACTGATCAGTGTGAACATGTGCATATGTATTACTAACATTTGCATAATGGTATGTCTTAAAATTGAGTAGAAACACACACACTGTATATGGATTTAGGCAGAGCCAGTATGGAGAGAATAACACCAAAGTGAAAAAGGTTCTGTTTTCTCATGATTTGCATTTTTCAGCTAGACCTGCGTGAGGACTAAGAAGCAGATTTCCCCTAGGTCACTGGGTCTGTGCTCAAAGTCTCTGAGAAGTTACTTAAGCCTAATGCTCTACAGGCTTACTTTGATTTTGAGCTGGTGTTTTCCTACCGAAAAAGCTTCAGCCACAGAAGTGTGAAGCCGGAGTAATACAGTGGGATGGCTAGCATGTTTCTGTGGTGCTGTCATTTCAGCACTAATGAAGGTCTCCCCCACCAAGCTGAAAGAATATGCCTGTCCCTTGCTTTAACTAGGAGGGAGGTGAAATGGATGAATAGTTCGGGTTGTGTGCCAATCGCTACACTACGTGGAGCCTGTTGAATCGGATCACACCCCAGGCTGTAAATTCTTCTTCAAGAGCACGTTGGTTAAGCTGTCGGGTTGTGCTTTAAATTGCGTTAGCAGCTTAATTTAGTCCAGACATAGCCAGAGTTATTAGGAGAGAAATAAATAAACCAAGAAGCTTATTTGGACTGCTAAAAGGTATTTTGGGTGGTCCCGAAAGGATATTTATATCATTAAGCTGCCCATTTTCTGCTCCCACCTTCCTGCATATGGATGCAGCTAGACCAGCAACGAAAAAAGTGGGTTAATGGTATGGCTTTTAGGGGAGGCTGGCTATGTCCACTTTAAGAGGACCTTTTCCTTTCACTTCAGTAGAAAATCATGCCACTATTTGAAACAGTTTAACTAATGTGAAATTTTGAGGTAGACAAAGCCTTGCTGCAGCTATACAAATGTTAACTAAATGGCGTGGCTCGTGCTGTACCATCACAGCTTTAATGGAGATGACTCTCATTGCCTGACTTGGATGGGATTGCAATGTAGTGGATGAATGGCAGCCACCCTGGCTGATGGAAGAAATGACTGGCTCAGAACATATGTAAGTTTTATCCAGTGACCTCTTTAGATGATGCTGTGCTCAGGCATAGTTCAGGGCTTCAGTACAGCATTGGTCATCTTGTGTTTGGCTCCCTCCTACTCTCTAAAATGGCCAGCACACAGGATTTTCTCATAAGCAAATCTCCGTGCAAAGACAGGCGTGAAAATGGAGGCATCGGCAGTCACCTCCACGCCCAATGCAGTGCCCATATCAAAGCGGGCAGAAGCCCTGTCATTGACCACTGGGATGGTAGATGAGGCTGCCGCCTGCGGGGAAGGTTGCTCTTTTAAGATGCTATCAGGGTGCAGGCTGCAGAACAGGCTGCAGGCAGGCATGAGTGCACCCTGCCCCCGCCCCAGGGCCGCGGTGGCTCTGGACTGGTGGTGGTGGGGTGGGGTGGGGTGCCCCCGGCCCCGCGGGGAGCCCGGGGTGGCTGAGCATGGGCTGCCTGCCCTGCCAGTGCAGCTAAGATAGCTCCTGGTCTGCGCCCCACGGCTGGAGGCCCCAGACTGGATAAATTCATATCCCTCTACAACAGGTTGTGATTTCTGCTGGCCTGGGGCAGGCCGGAAAGCATCCTGTAGGGTCTCCGCTGCAAGGGGAGGACGTTCGGAGTCGCTGCTGGAAGCGACGCAAATACCTGGTTGCGGACAGGGACTCTGTCAGCCCTGGGCTTCAGTCGATGACGTGTAGCTTGTCAGCATAGGCCTGGCTGACAGGCATGGCCTGACGCTGCATGAAATGCAGCATGTGTATGAGAGCTTCAGCACAGGAGACCACGGGAAGATACACCGTGGTCAGGAGGAGGCTGCCAGGTTGCCTGACTCCTTTTTCTGCTAGTATGGTTTTGCCACATAGAATTTTTTCCCCACTGGCTTTGCTGTAAATGGATCAAGCATTTAATGGACCTTCAGAGAGATTTATCACAGACTTCTCCCTCTGGGCGGGGGGTGTGCAGTCTGTAGGTTTATGTCACCTCGACAAGTTTTTGTTTAATTGGTGTGCAAGGTGCTCTACAGTTTGTTTCTAGGGGTAGTAAACTAATCTGACCAGAAACTAATCTAGGACTCCTCTTTATGATTTCTGAACCATTAAAGCCAATTCTGCTTCCCTTTAATTTCTGGGGTGGTTGTACGTGTGTGCATGTAAGAGAGAAAACTAGTGAAAAAAGTCAGTAAACAATGAGCAAAGCCTGCAAAATGCTTATCAAAAAAGAAAAAAAGGGGAGAGAGCAAGGATCCCTACATTTAGCTCTTTTTATTTTGGCCCTTGATAGATTTCAAATTCTTTATCTAATTAACTAGGTATTTGTCCAGATTATGGAGGTTATTCCATTTCAGATACTCAATTTCATATAAGGATAATTTGGTCTTTGAATTGGACATGTTTGAATGTAGCACTACGTAGAGTGCAGCAATAGATCTTTTTTTTCCCTTCTTATTGGTAGCTCTTTTTTATTCATGGGCTAATCTAGACTTTCAATAATGTTCACTGTTCTCTGAGTATTTGCTGAAGGGTTTGCTAGGTCAATGTGTGATCTTTTCCACAGGTCACTCGGTGTACATTACTCATCATCTGTGCTGTGTGATCAGTCAGCTGAGTCCTGGTGTATCATTGTCTTGGCTTGAACTGGATAAGTGAGGCTTTAAAAAGCATAATAAATAGGCAATAATGACGTTCTTGCATGAATTTTCAGATGAGCCATTGTTTTTAGTACAACCTAGGAAACTTCAGTAATTTGCTTGTATAAAATGAAAAGGCCAATGTATAAAAGCATATAATAGTAGGATTTCAAAAGTGACAGTGAGGACAATTTACCTCCTGTATTTCTGAATCACTTTGGGGTTTTTCCATTAGCTTTATGAACTTTGAAAGTAACTTCTGAATGACATCCTTTGTGTTTATCATAATTCTAATGTGTTTTGATTACACACTGCATTAACTTCTGCTTAAATGAAGCTTATTAATCATGCTGAGAAAAGGTCGTTAACATCTCCCAGACCAAATGCTGTATCCTCAGCTAATTCTAACTAATTCATTAAAATGGTGTGACCTGTTTCCACTGGGATGTAATCCAGTGCAACTCTTGGCGTCTTTTAGCCTTAAAAAGCCAGTTTTGAATTTAGAGGACATACAGATAGTTTTTTTTCTATTAACCTTGCTTGAAATTTACCGCATCATACTTACTCACTAAATTATGAAGATGCTAAAAACCCCAAAACAAACAGAAAAAACTTTCCTGTTACATTTTTCTCTGTTAGCAGAACCTTCATTTTCCTCCTCGCAATTTTAAATGCCCTTTGTATACAAAGGTATGCTCTGAGTCTTCTGCTGTAATAGTGTTTGCTTATTTCTGCAATAGCATGGGAGGGAGCAGAACTGCCAGATAAGTAGAACCAAAGAGACTGCTTAGAGTACTAGCACTGCCCTTTACACCGTGGTCAGTGGTTAAATGAATGCTTATTCCTTGGGAAGAGGAAGAGGTTCAGGTTCTTGTTCAGGTTAGGAGATCATGGGCCTCTTGTGAAAGCTGGTGCTAGGGCATTTTTCTTCCTACGAGTGTCAGGCCATTCTCTAAATATAGATGATGTAAGGCACTGCTTTTCTCTTTTAAAGCCTCTTCTCCGTTTCTTGCAGACACACCAGCTGGATCACTCTGCTCACTACGTGCGTCTCAAATTCCTGATAGAAAACCAGATCCAATTTTACGTACCAAAGCCAGAAGAGGATATCTATGAACTGGTAATGCTACCTACTGAGCAAAATTAAATGACACTTGGTAGGACACTATTAATTAGTGTTTATCTGATATATGTAATATGCAGAGTTATGGTTTTTAACTTGCAATTATAGTGCTTTGCAGACCATAGCAAATTGGCCTACAGTAAAGTTATCTCTCCAAACATTTCATCTTGTTAGTTTACTTTTGTTCATGCATGATTCTGTGTGGAAAAGAGAGGAGGAGCAGCCACAGGTAATGAGTGAAAGTCGCTGTAACATACATTTAAGTTTAACTTCTCTCAAGGTTGCCTTTTTCTGTTGTTCATATTGTCCGTGGTGGTTTTAAAGACATAGTGTTGAGGCCTGAGTATTTCTTGTTCGGATCACTTTGCCTGATTTTTTAAGAGGGGAGAAATGCACAAGTAGTTGGGATTTTTTGTTTGTTGTTTGTTTGGTTTTTTTGTTTTGTTTTCCTAAATGGGAAGGTAAACGTTGAGGTTAAAAAGCATTAGAGTTATGTGTGAGAATACACTTTCCTAATTGCTTCAGTTGGATGTTTTCATATCATCCATCTCAAAAGCAGACTTCAAAGGAATTTTGAAATAAGAGATTAAAAAAAAGACCAAACAGAATTAGTGTCATGCTTTAACTCTGTGATTTTACACATGCACGCTGTAAAGCTTTTTAAAGTTCTTTTCATTGGTGGCTGTTTTATTTATAAAAAGTAAAATTTGCCAGTTATGGATGCTTTTGTTCATTTAGTAAAGAAGTTCTGGGATTTGCCATTAACACTGTCAACAAAAAAAAAAAAAAAAAAAGAGTGAGAAAGTGCCAGTGGACTACTAAGACTGGGAAGTGAAATATGGTTGGGAAATTTAAACTCAGAGGAGACAGATTTTAGCTTTCATTGCCTGGAAGGACTTTGGTGACTTGTCTTATGTTGAGAGGATGTAGGATTGACATAGTCATCAGTTCTTGTTTATTCCCCAAAAATGGGATTAAACCAAAACTCTACAGTCAGTGGGAGTATGTACATGCACATGCTGAAAGATTATAATATAGGTAGGTGCTGCAGGGTTATATCTAAAGTAGTAACATTAAAACAACACACATTTGTGTGTTTGCTTGTCTCTGTGTGTGTGCTTGTTTCATGAGAAAATTTGAGTTATTTAAGTGTTTAATTAAGTGATTCTGGTGCAATATGATAAAACTAATGCTTCTATTTTTGTACTCTCCTGAACAGCTGTTTGTAATATTGTCTAATGTTGATGTCACCTTGCTAGAGATACCTTCCATCTACTAAAATGCTTTTACAGACATACATTACTGCAGAAAAGTAATTTCTTAGGATGATACTCCTTTCTCTTTCAGAACGTATCAGATATATTTACGTAAGAAATGGAGATTAAATATCTGTATTCCATTCCTCTCCAAAACATTAATGGTGATGCTTTGTGTACTGACCTAGTCTTTCAAAAATTCACAAGCTCGGTTTATTATGTGTTAAAAAAGTTATTAAGGGCTCAGAGGAGAGTATTTAGCATTAGGTGCTATACCAGGCAGTTATACTTTAAGCACCTTTTATTGTAAACTAAGTGTTGGAGTGTTTTAGCTGAAGCTTGATGTGCCAGACTTTTTACTTTGGATAGGATGGCACTTTTAGATGGAAGCAGGGGACCAGTGGCCTCCACAAAAATCTTGCAGGTAGGATGAGGCTGGGGTGAAGGCATTGGGGCTGCTAGAAAAGGTAGCCTGGGAAAGGGTGCTGGGACAAGACCAAAAGTGGTGGAGAAAAAAACAGCAAGGAAGAGAAAATCTTGAGGGGAAAAAAAAAAAAATTACCATCCCACAGCTGCTATGAGAAACACTGTGAGGGATTGGAGCAGCTCAAAGGGGCAATGCTGTTCCTGTCAGGAAGAAATCCTGTCCCTGGGCACTGCCGAGTGCCTAGTAACTCCCCTGGGATGCTCCTGGTATTGCTATCAAACCTCTCTGTGCAGATGCTGGGTCGGAGGGGGCTTCCCCCACAAGCCCATGGTGCCTGCGAGGCCGGCAGCTTCATGGTGAGAGCCACCATAGCCCAAATATGCTGCCTGCCTTTTGTGTTGGGACGGCGGGTCCATGGGACCCAGAAATGCAAGCAGCACCTCAGGGCTGCTGTCGGACTGGCTCTCTGGTTTGGGCAGCTCAGCTGCAGTCTGTGCATCCCAATTACTTGCCTCCTGTTCAATAGAGGTTCTTGCCTGAAAACAGTGCTTTGGGATGCAGGCAGCAAGTGGCTCCTGTATCCCTCCGAGAGCTTGTTGGCCATCCTCCTTGGTTCTGGTCCTGCACACTCAGTTTAGATGACTGTAGAGATCAGACAGAAATTTTGTTCTGAAAATACTGCTATTTTCGCTCCTTTTTTTCTTTCTCCTCTTTTTTAAAACCTTTGCTGAAATCTAGCTGAGATTTTTGTAAATGTCGTTTGACTCTTTTTCAGGTTCTGAACAATATATTCCTATATTTGAAAACTGCATTTTAAAAATATTGCTAAGATGGCATCCTCATTTAATTTTACATTTTATTTTACTATATACAAACATTTAAATGGGTGTATAACTGTTCTGTAATACCTAGTATTTGCAGTTAAACAGATGTGTAAGTGCTGATATAAGCAGGAGATAAAATTAGATTTTTAAGGAAACCCTTTACTAACAAGTTACTCTTCTTTTTTAAAGAAATGGTTTAAATACTTGAGTCCAAACACTGATGTCACTTAGTTTCAAAATGTTAATTATTGTGAATTACTTTTTTACACACTCATAACAGCATGTAAACAGTATTTACCTGTGGGCTCTCATTCACCTGCGGGTAGGATTTTTTCCAAAGACAAAAGGATGGTTTGTTACTTAAGTGCTAGCCTGTGCCGATGCTGAGCCAGAGGTTTCCGGTGTGTCAAGGCTGTCTTACAAGGAGTAAGTCAGGGCTGACTCCCAAAGATGTCAGCTCAGATCCTCTAAATATCTGACTTTGTCTGAAAAACAGGATTTCCCTGCCTCAGGTGGGATGACAGGCCCCAGTACAAGCTCCCTTGTTTGGAGCTCAGGGCAGGACCCAGATACAATAGCGAGCCACACAAGACAGGAGATAATGAGTGGTTTAAAAGCGCAAAATGTGTGAGCTGTGGTGGAGGTGTGTAGCCCTGCTGAGGGGTTGCTTGGCTCCTGAAAGGCAGAGTGGATTGCACCTGTGTGCGTAGGCTTCTGGGTTATTACCTAGGTGTGAATTTGTGCTGGTCTCCCAGGAAGGATGTTAATGACCATTTCAAAGACTTGGGGGCTTTCCTCCATACAAATAAACATAAATGTGTTAAAGGTGAAATTTCATGCTAAGAAAGAGCTGCATATCAAATCTGATAGTCTTCTAACAATTAAGAAATGTATTTAAGAAATAAAATCCCTCTTTGTGATTTTAATACTATTGAATAATTGATTTCCTGCAATGTCTTAACCAAATAATACAAAAACATTAAATTATGACTACCCATAAAATATGAAAACAGGAATAGAAGCTCTGTTTCTTGTGCACTCAGAATGGTATTGACCGAGTGAAATAGATGTATCCTTGCTTTTATGATGGTGGTAGTAAAACTCTGCTTCTTCCTCTTTAACTGTTCTAACAGTAAAGCTTAGTGACACTGCTAATACATCTCACACATGTGGAGAAAAACTGATAAATAATGACCACAGTCCATGTCTTCTGCCTGTAATTAAAAAAAAAAGCTGTTCAAAATGATTACAATTGAGGTGTCCTCACACAGTAACATATTTTTGTGTTTTTTTTTCTATTCAGCTGTACAAAGAAATAGAGATCTGTCAGAAAATTACACAGCACATTCAAATAGAGAAGTCAGATGCATCCTCTGACATTTATGGTGAGTTTCTCCTTGATTTGTTTTTATTTTTCTGTAAAGTCAATTCTAGTGTGAGCAGATTCTTGCTTGCTATTCATTGATATACCTGAAAGGCCTGTTGAACACAATAAGAAAAACACATCTGATTCCTGTGCCATCTACAGAAAGCTCACTCCCCTGTCCTGAAGCAGGCCAGTTTTATTTGTAGTGCACTGAACACTGTTTTTCCTGGTGCTCAAGCTGTAGGACATGCAGCTCTGATGAGAGCTACAGTGGCAGAAAGGACAAATGTTTTCTTGTTCTTGTAGTTTCTCAAAACACCACCTACAGAGGTTGTGCAACTGAGCGCTGGTGGAAAACAGCATCCTTTGCCAGTTGTCACATCTTACATGAATGCCTGCATCACGGCGTTCACGGGGGCCCTTCAGTGGGGCTTGGGAAAGGGCTGCTGTTGTGGCTTGCTGCTGCTAGCAGGCTAGAAGGCTTTCCACCTCCTCATGCCTTCCACCGAGCATGATGGCAGAGATGCAGCCAGGAGCATCGCTGTGGGTGGGAGGCATCTTGAGGTCTGCAGCCGGGCAGCAGTCCCAGGAGAGGCTGCTCGACCCCTTTCCGTACCTGCCGGGGGTGTGCAAAGTGGGTGCCTGTGTCGCCTTGACGTTCCTGAGGCTGGGGGAGCCTGGCCTCGGTGCATGCCCAGCCCTCAAGGATGCCCCATGGACTTCTGGAGCCAGAATCTGACATACACAGATCTGTGCATAAAACATAAAGCAGGGGAAGTCCTCCCTGTGTAATTTCAGCAAAATCCCTCATCTTTACGTGGGGGTGGTCATATTTCTTAGCTTTCAAGTATTTCAAGTTGCAGGCCTCCAGCCTGGTGAGTTTGCCCTTTGGTCTGGCAATTACAGTCCTGTAGTGTATTTTAAAGTTATTTGTGCAACCTACCCTGCAGGAAGCCAATTTGCATCTTTTTACTGTTTATCTAAATATTCTGTTCTAATGACTAGAATAATTCTGAATCCCCAGACTGCTTACTATATGGCTGCAGGCCATTTGAATATTGAGCTCTGCTACAAAGCAGTGGTACTGACTGCGGTTTGCATATTGAAGGCCTAAGAAAGAAATATTAATCAGCACAGCAATGGCCCTAGGTTGAATAATTACGCTGTGCCTGAAAGCACTGCAAGAGTTAGGGGTATCGTGCCATTTCCTGTTTATTTCTTTTTCTCCTTCTTTTAAGTGATAGATGGGAAAGACCGTGAAATGCACTGTCATGTCCTGTGAAGTGAGATCAGCTGTGTGGGACATGGGATGTGTCTGTTCAGTGGCTCCAACCCTGCAGGGAGTGAATGCTAAATGCACCCCAAGAAAGCTGTCTTTGCTCTCATTGAAAGAAAATGGCAAAACTTACTTTGACTCTAAATGGCAGCAGAATTTCTGTAGTCTGTATGTGTCTTATAGAAACAGTACTATGTGTTCATACAGTGACAAGTGTGTGCTGAAATACATGTGTGGGTGGGAGCAGAGGTGAAGTGTTGATCCTGTCTTGGTGCTGAGGAAGGCTAGGGTTCCTCCTGAGATCCTTTCCCATCCTGTATGTTAGGTACATTTGAGTTTTTAGTTATTTTAATCTCTTTACAGAATTAGCATTGCCAATACGTACTTTTACAATCCAGAGAGAAAGCTACAGCACATTCATAAGCTATGGCAACACGAAGATCAGAGCTTTAAAGTTTCGGCATAGGTTCTTTTTAACAGGGTTGCTTAAGGGTTCTTGCTACTGGTTTTGTTTTGTGCCGTGAATCCTCCAGAAGAACTAGAAAAGTCTTCATTTTGAAAATGGATGAGATTATGAAAATAAATAGTGACACTACCTGTTGCAGTTGCTAGTATTCCAGCTATAGCAATAATACTTGTAAATTACCTTGAATTTTCAAGATAATTCACAAGCAGCAATTCATTAATCCAGACAATGTAGACTTAGTGCTGTTATCTCCATTTAACAGACATGGTATCAAAGACAGGGAGGTGAAATGCTTTCACTAAGGGTGCAATTAAGACAGGCCAGTTCAGCTCACTAGCCTGGCAGAAAGACAATAAAATAAGTTAATAGCTGTCTGCTGGCTTTACAAGCTGTTTTGGGCCAGCTAAGAGATCCTGGTGCCAGGAAGGGGGCAGAGGTGCTCCTTCAGGTGTTAGCAGGCCTTTGGAGCAGCTTCACCATTATGCTTGAGCATACCATGAGTTCCAGTGACATAAAGAGAACGGAGCAGAGCATTTCAGGGAAAGCTCACCTGGGAATATTTCATAGTGTTTCTACTCCCACCAGCATGCCTATGGTAAGAGGCACTCCTGCAGTGTCTGGCCAGTGTGATGGACCTTGCCAGCGTTAGATCTGTTAATGTGATGCTGTTGCTGATGCCTGGGCAGATACGTTATTGCCTCTTTCACTGGTACCAGCCTCTTTGCAAAGGTTGTGTGGGCAGGAATCAGGGCACACCAGCAGTAGGAACCTATTGTTTCCAGCTGCTGTGTGTACCAGGAACATACTGGCATTTTTGTTAGCAGCTGTCTATCTCAGGGGGCTGAGGTAATTTTCTGGAGGTGGATTTGTTCAGGTATTGTGCTGGTTTGGTGAGGCCATGTGCACTCATAGATGCAGACTTTTGTTCTCCTGTCATCAAAACTTTGCAGTGAAGAAAAGGCTCTGTCTGGCTCACCACCCATCTGTTCGCACCTGTGTTTCAGAGTCCATGCACAGTTTGATAATAATCTTTTTGGCAGTGATGCCAGCTTATGCAATCGCTGTCACTTCCACCCACTCCTGCCCTTCCTCTCATACAATGCTAGTACACATGTTCGTGTGGAGCACCTGCAGAATTCAGCCAGATGGAAACTGTACATTCGTATTATACATGTGTATATGCAAACTACACATACCTATATATACACACACATGCTTCACTGAGGTATTTCTCATCTGGATGAGTTCCCTCTCTGCTTTATTGCATGGAGGTGAAAGCACTGGCACCGGCACTGCAGTAGGACAGGCATGTTTACAAGATCCAGCCACTATCACAACTGCGGAAATAAAACAGTTTATCTATGCTAGGGGTATGGTCACATACCCTGTCCATGGAGGGGTTAAGTGTATTTGTGAGATGACCATTTCAAGGCTGTTGCTAGTTGCCCATCTCTCATTTCTTAAAGCTGATGACAACATGTGTAATTGCTGCTTACATCCATTCTGCCAGTAATTACTGCTCAGGACTTTTGGGGTTTTTTTTTGACTGAAAGATGAATTAAAAAGGAGCTACACATGCACTTATCCCTGACAGATTGGAGGAGGCAGAGGTCTTCTCATGGAGGAGAATGGGAGCTTGGGACTGCTTGCGCAAGCTAATCTTCACAGTTAGCCACAGCGAGAACTTGAGATGCAACTCAGCCTTGTTTTAACTGTATGATAGTTGGCTGCAAAACAGCATTTCAGTTGCAAAAGGGTGATGGTCTTGGTAACCGATAATTTGTGCTGACTCAAACTGCAGTCTTGGGCAAGCTTCGCTATGTTTCTGGTTAAGGGTTTTCCAGGTAGGCTTTGTGGTGATGACAACAAGTAACTAGTATATTTTACAGCTGCTCTTCTGTTTAGTCAAGATTTTTTTTCTCTGCCAAAGTTGGTGTGTTGAGTGAACTTCACAAATTTCATTTTATTCAGGCTGAGGAGCAAGCATACAGATTCCAAGTAGCTCAGTAAGTCATGAAGGGCCATATGCTCCTCACTTCTAGACTGCTACGTTCTTCCCCCTGCTTTCTTTTTTTTTTTAAAGATGGATCAAAAAATAACTTCTCATCCATAAGCATCAACTTGAAGGGAGTCCTAAAATCAGAATAGGCTCCCAGCACAACTGCTTCCTCTTGGCTGGTGGCTGGCTCCATGTCAAACAAGTGTCTCCCCCCAGAGGTTTGTAAATGTTTTTCTAGTCAGAAAAAAAGAGAGAGCAAATGGTTGCCTACACCCATTTAGGGAGTAATGAAGTTTCAAAAAGGCAAATGTTCTGCTTTAGATAGCTCTCAACAGTAAATAAACAAACCCTATTTAACTAACCGCATTGTATTTCCTTTACACATTGTTATCTTGCACAGTGTCAATCACAAATGGCAAGAAAATCACCCAAACCAAAAGTAATGGTACCATTTGCACTGTTTAAATTAAGGCTGTGTCAGTACTTCCATTATAAGGCTGTTATGCAGGTCTCTAACATAGCTATGAAATGTGGACTGAGCTGAGACTTGGCAAATAACAGGTCGTGCCAGGAGCAGCTGAGAAAAGAAAGGGGAAAAGGGAAAGTGGCATTTTTGCAAATTTGTCCAGTCCAGGAATTTCAAAAAGTAAAAGTTGGCATTCTGCTTTAGCAGGAGCTGTTATGCCTTGTCTGAGTTCAGTATGGCATGTCAGCCATAGCTCTCCGTTTCCTGGCTTTTGTCGATTTGGGTCACAGCTCCATGCAGCTTTTGTCTGCAAACAGCAAAACTTCTTGAAGTGACCTTTTGTGGCAAGAGAATTGGGAGTCTGTTCCAGTGTTTTGCAGCTCTGGTAGCCTCAGATAAAGTTGTAGATGATTTATTTATAAACTCAGAAATTCAGTTCAGTTTTTTGTTAAAACCACTTTCATGTTTTAACTTTCCCTTTACATTTGTAAAGGTTTGTGGGGAAAGGAGAAGGGAGGAGTTCCTGACTGCTCGCTGCAGGGACAGCAAGCACAGCCTTACCTGTAGTGTGTGCAGTTGTTAGGACATGCTGGAAGTGGTTGGCTTTTTCTAACCATCTCATTGGGTATCTGCCTAGGTTTCTCTCTGTCCTCCGTGGAAGAAGAAGGGATTCGTCGGTTGTATGTGAACGGCGTCAAAGAGACAGGCCTAGCTTTCAAGAAAGGTAAAAGACTTTGTAATGTGCTTTTGTTATTGTTTGTTTAATCCTGGTATAGACCATGCGCCTGTTGGAATGGGAGCTTTACGAACACACCAAATGAGGATCCCAGTCCAAAAGAGATCATGGTCTTTTGGGAAGAACCTGAGGTATTGAATACATGGCTGTTCTGCTCTTGGGATCAGCTATACTGTATAGTCAACCTCTTTTAATTTTGAGTTGCTAGATATGTAGCAGGGTCAGCATGTCCCTTGCAGCTAGAAAGAGGAGCAGGGGCCCTCTCAAGTCAGTCACTGCAAGATAAACGGGTACACTAGAAGTCATCATAGTGCTCTCTGTGGCTGGGATGACTGCCTCTAGTTTTGCTTCCAGCCTTTGCAGGAAGCATGACAGCACTTGGACAAGAAACCGGCAGAGATAACTAGGCTGCCAGGCTTATCCCAGGGCAGAACAGGATATGGTTTAACTGCAGCTTACCCAAGCTGAGGTGAACACTGACACTGCCATGCCCTTACTGCTTTTCCCATTCATTGCCCTTTCCAATGTGCTGGCACTGCGGCTCATGCAGTTACAGGATGGTCTGGTCAGGGAGCTGTTGAAGTATAACATGGGGAGCATGAAGAGTGAGAAGACTCTCATCTCTTCATAACCCAGTCACCACCCCTGGAGGTGTTCAAAAACCACATAGACGTGGCACTTCAGGACATGGTTTAGTGGGCGTGGTGGTGTTGGGTTGACGGTTGGACTCGATGATCTTAAAGGTCTTTTCCAACCTAAACGATTCTATGATTCTACGATCAGTGTATGCAGAGTCCTCAAAAACACCGTCAGAGTTTTCATAGCGAGTGGTTATATTGTCTTGCAGAGCTTATTCAACAGTTAGCTGTTGCCAAAAGCAATGGGGGCTGGTCTCCCCTAAACTGTGCCAGCCCTTTGCCTTGTGCTGACTCTGGCACTCTGCTGAGCTGATTCAGCTTGCCGTCTTGATAGAAAACTGCCATGGCAGAAATGCGTGGCTGGTTTTCTGACCCGCTAGCAAATCAAGTTGGCTTGTGTTGCAGAGAAGCGAGTGGCAGAAGTGGCACAGTAGAGGGGCAGGGCTGCACAGACAGAAACTGGGAAGGAAGAAGCAGAGTGCAGGGGAGGGGGAACAGTTCTGGCTGATGGGAGCCTGGGATTTCGCGCAGCTGTAGCCTCTAACCCTAACTTAAGAAACCATGTAGGTGTTTCTGGAGGCTGCTACATACGTCTATTAAGCTTGACAAGGTCATCTTTCTCTTGCCTGTCCCTCTTCACCCACCTCAGCCTCATACCATTCCCTGGCTGACAGGATGTATTCTGCCAAAAGCCCTGAACGGGGGCTGGGGCGGCTCTCTGCCAGCCTGCCACAGGGAAATAAAACCCTGTGGGTTTCCTGTGGGGAGCAAAGAGAATGTGGCAGTGAGGGTGGAGGGGTTTCAGCAGGGCTTCCTTATTTTACTTTGAACAATTTAAATGAATGCATGAACACAGACTGCCTCCTGTGGGGCTGAAACGCTAAAACATGCTTTCAGTGATATGTTGCTCTTCATAATTGATATAAAAAGCCACTTCTGTATGAACAGTATTTGGCAGGATATTGTGACAAGATACTCAGAGTTAGCAGAAAGCAGGGAGGAAAACTCGCTCTTCCTCCCATTATTTACACGCATGTTTGCATTTGATTGCACTTCCTATAGTAAGTTTAACCAGATGAGATACAGTATTTCATTTTCAATCTTTTCTCCAATTAGAAAGCTTAAATTTTAGTTTCTCCTAATAATTGTTATGATTTATTTTTTCTGTTGGTCTGCGTTAGCTAGACCATTGTTGGAATTAGAGGTGCTTGATTGTACTGAGATAGACATGTTGCTTTATCCCAGATAATTCTAAACAAGGATTACAAAGAGTAAATGAAGCCCCAGATATGATGTTTATGGTTGCAGGCCTATTAATATGCTACTATTATGACACGGCATCACTACGTAGAATAAATCAAATAATGCTAAATGCTTGGCTTGCCTTGTTTTGTCCTTGTTTCAAATATGATTTTGTGGTCCATTTACTTTGTAGCTATTCTATCTAGTTCATTTTATTCTCTCTGAAACTGCACACCACACTACAGTTTCTGGGCACAATTACATGCATTTAGAAAGATCTCAATTTTCCTAAAGCAGACTGAAGCTCTTTAGCCTCCTCCCTTCCACATTTCTTTCTTGAACGCAGGTAGGTAATCTCTTCCCTGGAAGATGCAGCTAAGCTCTGCTCGCAGCTCAGGCTCATCGAGTCAGGCCTTTCATCTGGGCTTTAAGGGTGGCAGGACTCGTCCTTTGCATGATTGCCCAGCCAGAGGGCTGCATGGCATGAGGGCAGGTCACCCCCACTGAGCAGCTCTTTCAACCCTCTAAATTTCAGCTTTCATCCCTGTAAATGCCAGGACGGAGACTGGGATGCTACGGCAGTCCCATTGGTGGGTTGGTGGCCATTGCAGAGTATGCATTCCCACTGGCCATGCCCAGAGGGCTGGCTCCTGGGGAGATGTCTGTGGGGAACTGCCAGCGTCACCCTCAAGTGGAGACAAAACCTGCAGCAGCAGGAGCAGCTCTGATGATCAGGACTGTCGGCACCGGCATGTCCTGGTGTGCTGCTGCCTGCCTGACCCTAAAGGTTATTTGGGATTAAACCCTGGCCCGGCTTGCTGTTGTTAGTTGGAGAGTGGGCCTGGCTGGCTGAGGGGAAGGTCAGGTTTCCTGCAGCATCTTGGAGGGCTGCACATCATTTGTCGGCATCGCTGTGTTGCCCCTTAAGCGAGTGAGAGTCAGCTGTTTCGTCTCTGCAGATCCCCTTTTCCCTTGGGCACTGGTGCTATAAATAACTCCTGAAATCAGATTGGAAAAAAACATGACTAACTTAACAAGCGCTAAAATTTGCCTTTTGAAGATCTGTGTGCTAGGACGTGATTCAGAGAGGGCCAGAGAGGAGGTTAGCTGAAGTCTTACAACATACACCCCAGCTGAGTGGGAAAGGTTTTTTCTCCTCCTAGGTGTATGGGTAGATGACCACTTCAAATAAAAGCCTTCACTTAAATGGAAAGTTAAAAGCAAGAATGAAGGCTGCCCAGCTACTCCATCCTTTCCCCATCCTGTGTGCCGTGCCTCAGAAGTCTGACTCTGTCCTTCAGTATATATTTATTTACAACCAATGTGTTGTGTAGGGTGGCTTGCTGTACAGCAGCTGTTCCCTTGCAGAGTGACGTGAAGAAAAAGGGGGTATCTTGTTGCTGGTACGTTGTGAGGGACTTCCTGGGCATCGAGCTCTAAGGATGGTACTGGAGTACCAGCCTGACAACAGATCTCGCAGAAGTCCATCAAATTTCAATATAATTTGCAGTCATAAATGTTTACTTTATGTCTAGACGTAAAACTGCCTGGCACTTCATAAAGATCCAGCTGAGCTCCTTGATGTCTGTGGGTAACAGAAACGTTACTGTGCAAGTCTTACCTGTTCCTTTCTATGTTGTAGGCCTGAAAGCTGGCGATGAAATTGTGGAGATTAACAAGAAAGCTGCTGAGGATCTGGACTCAGCTTTGCTGAAAGATGCCCTTGTTCAGCCTTCGCTGTGTCTTACCGTGCGCACCTATCCCGAGATAGAGGAAGGGCAGAAACTAATGCAGCTACCACCACGTCGCTTGGAAAACCCATCTGACTTGAGTGACAGCACAGTGGCATTTGCTGGGAGCAACCAAGGTACTGGGTTCACTGTAGAAATTACCAGGAGGAGGATTCATGTTTACAATGTGCTGGTATAATCCCATTGATCCTTGCATATAACTTCCATGGTGGAAGTGAGGAATGACAGTCTGAATGTGCTCAGCAGATAATATATGGGAGGTCTGGAAGCTGTAAGGTATGGTCTGCAGTAGCAATGAAGGATGATGACTGTGTACACAGTTAGGCTGTGAAACGTGTGTCATTGCCAAATGCATGTCACATCATCTAGCTGTGCCTACAGCAAGTCGCAGAACTAATTGCTCCCTTCTGGGCTGCTCAGGAGGTGCCTTTACCTCTGGATTTGCCCACAGGATAGACATATGGCAGGGAAGGAAGAGGGGATAAGCATCACCCTCTCTGGGATTAGCCAGGAGCACAGGAGCCCTGTGTGTTTGATGAGACACATAAATAACTCACAAAGACAGTTCAAACCACCTTAAGGTAGGGATTGACGTTACAGCTAAATGTATCTAACTGGTCTCACAGCACGCTATGGTGGGAAGGGGCATTCCTGCCCACCACGCTGCCCTGTTCAGAGAACTGAACTGGCAGAAGATTAATCTCTAGAAAATGTGAATTGTTTGCCACTAGTTTAGCTTCCTGAACCAGCTGAGGATGCGCACCCATGCTGGGATAAGAGAAATAGATGCAGAACAGCAGGACTCTGCCTCCTTGGCAGTTGCTAGCCATTACCTTTGTAAGAACAGTGTTGGAAGTTGCACTGGGATAGCAGGAAAGCTCCTGCACCATGTCTCCTCTTACTTGCCTGCGTAGTCAGGTCTTACTTGCCCCCCTATATGTGGAAACAGAAGAGGATACTGAACATACCTGCTTCCTTTAGTTTTTTGGAGTAATTTAAAATACAGGAAAAAATAATAGAATGGCCAAAAAGAAGTAGTTCGTAGATAATCAAACTATTCTGAGCTGAGGTAAATTTTGATTTTCAGTCAAAAGTAAATAGAGTCTGAATAGGTCAAAATACTTTGTTTTTTTCCCCAAAGTAAATGTTTCAGAAATGTAAAAATAATTGTTTTGACAACTATGAAATGGTTTTGTTTTGGGCATTTGGAATAAGAAGCTGGAGTAGGAGCAGGACTGTTAATGCACTTCACCGATGTTAAAGTCAGCCTTCTCCCTGGACATGTCTGTCTGATTGCTGCAGTCACTCGGTGTAGGGGTTTCTGGGATGAGTCTGTGTGCAAACTGGAGCTAACCCAGGAGCAGTGTTGAGTGCATTAGCATAATGCTGAGCTGGAGCAAATGAGCCACACCAAAACGTAGCTTGCTTGGGCTCAGGACCAAGCTGACTCATGTCTGCCTGCAAAGGGTCAGGGAGGTACAGCCTACCTTTCAACACTTCTGGATGCTGCTCTGGTTTTGCTTAAAATATTTAATGCAAGTGATCTAGCAAAAATGCCATTGTTCAGGTGATGGGAACATGTAGTGGGGAAAGGGAAAACTGGACCCCTAGTCTGACTTTGGGGAGTGTGATATTCATAGCAAGTAGAATAGCGTGATGAACAAGAAACCTTAAAAACAGCTTATTGCAAATACCTCTGAGGGAACTGATAAAAGCAACCTCATGTTAGATATGGGATAAACCCCCAAAGGCAATTAAAATGAAACATTTTCAGAAGTACATTTTCCCCTTTTAATTTGCATTGAACTTTTCCCATTTAGGCTTTTGTGCTGAAAAATTGAGCTCATCTTGTACATTTTTATAGCTGGCCACAAGATGCCCCCATTTCCTAGTTAACACCAGCTCTTCACGGGCCGGGCCCCATTCTTTTGTCCTTGCCTGTGCTTTTTCACCAAAACCCCGAGTGCTGAGTCCTCGTACCCTGGCTTTTCACTGAAGTGAGTGTCTGCCCTGGGTGCAAAGAATTGGGAACTGGGACTTTTGTATTTACGCAACGTAGTGATTTCTAGGGCAGAGCAGCCACATTTCGTAACACAGCGTCTCAACAGCTGGTCTCAACAAGCAGTTTCTGTGCTACTGTCAGCTCTCTGCATCATTATTTTTAGGGGTCCTTTGCCTTGCTGAGGGTGAGATAGTGCATGGTTTGCCAAATGGGTCTGAAGAGCCTAGCGTTTGCCTTTTAACATTGTCCAGTAATAACCCTGTGTGCCTTGTGAAATGAAGACATAGGATGTGGCTGATGGACGTCATGGCAAAATCAGACCTCCCGCCTCTGCTGCTTTGTAGACACGACTTCCTTTGTGCTGCTCCCAACTGGAGTCATGTCTGTCCTCCTTTTTAAGCTTCTCCCAAGCTGGGTTTTTGTGGTTATCGCAGTGGTGTGGAACGGCTGCTTGTTTTGCCGTGTTCTGCAGTGAGCATTTGAACTGTCTGGTGGGCCAAAGCACCTCCTTCTTAAATAACTCCCTAGGACTTGGCCTCACCTTCGGGGCTTCCTTTTCCCTTCAGAGTTCTCTTGGTACAGCTGCCCTTGACTTTTGGTGTGCTGTAGTCAGCTCCTTCGCTCTCTCTTTCAGGTGACAGGTGGCACAGAAGCTAGAGCTCTCTTGACATTTGCTTTCCTTCAAAACGCAGCAAACGTTGAGGTGGGAATTGCCCTCATTCCTTCTTGAAGGGGGAAGAATACTTCTTTAACCAACAGAAGCAACACAATAGCTCATCAGCAGATGTGCAGGTGTCTCTGCGCAGCTTCTGAAAGCACCTGTAGTTGCCATTTGAAATATGCCTCTGACGAATGACATTAAGATGGTGTTTAAAGCTAAACAATGCCGATGCTCTAATTTGGGATGACTTAGCCTGAGGTGGGAGTAAAATCAAGGATCTGCACCCAAGTGTGTGATTAGGAGGCAGGTGTTTTGATCTTCCTCATCAATTTCTCTCTATTTAGGTGTTTCTAGAATACAATGTTTTACTTAAGCCTTTCTTCTTCTCACCCTGTGCTTTTTCAGGGATTCATTACTTAAAATGGGATCCATGTGAAATTTTAAAAAGGAGTACATGCTTTTATTTGGGACATTGTGCTGTATCTTAGATTTTTGGTCTCGGCTCCACAGCTTCTTGTAGAGAGCAGTCAAGTATGAAATACCACTGACCCATTTATTTGTGTCCTTGTTGATTACTGGCAGTTTGGCAGGCTAGACAAATCAGCTCAGTGATTTCTGTTACATGCTTTATTTATAGCATGCAGATTTTTTCCTCAGTCCTGAAGTAGTGTAGCAGGGGGATGAAACACTGCTGGGCCAGAATGCCAGCAGGTATAAATCACCTGTATGCACATCCATCCTCTAGAAATTCAGGGTCTGGTTGACTGATCATGCTGATGTCCTATCATTATCTTCTTCACTAGCAATTCTTCATTGGCTATGAAGGCAGCAAAGGGTAGATATTTTGTGTGAGGCAAATCATATGGTGTGTTTTCAACAGAAAGCTGCTGTGTTACATTTTTTTTTAAGGAAGCTTTCCTAATGCTTTATTACTCCGTGGGAGGTCTTCCAAAGGCAAAACGGGGCTGTGTTTCTGGGATTCGACCTCCCTGAAGTGACTGCCAGAGCTCCTGTTTAAATACGACATCTCTTACAGCTGTTTCATTATCTGGAAGTACCTTGTATATACTGAGGTTGGGGCTAGAGCTGCAAATCAGCTCTGTGGCAGTGGTTACTTCATTGTGTTTACTTAAAAGGTTATTCTTGAAATGACCTTGGATTTTTTATCTCTAACTGATGTGAAAAATCTCATCTTGGGTATGATACATACTTTCGCCTAGGAATTAGTGCTGCATCAGGCTTGCAGAGCTGCAAGTTTTGTTCCTTTCATCTATTACTGTTTTTCCTGGCTTTCAGTCTTCTCTCCTACTAATGCAGTCTGCATAAATCTGGTTGAGGAGGACTAGCTCTCATTCTGTCTGGAGGCCTGCAGCATGTTTTCCTTATTGCCTAAAAGGATCAGCGAGAGCTCTCTCCCCTCCCCATGAGGAGTGTTTTTTCTTCTCATTCTGCTCCACTCAATCCAGGGAATGAGAGGCTGAAAGCTGGAAACACAGAATTGCATCTCCCCGAAATCATAAAGGAGATATTTTTTATTAGAAGGGGATTTGGGAATGGGAGTAGTATCCATATTTGTCTGTGGTCTCCCCACAATTCACTACCTTTTAACACTCTGGAGTAGAGTTTCTGAGGTTTAGGCTTTGCATGTTCCTGTATTTTGGAGACCTCTAGCATGAGGGATAACCCTGCAGGGATAACTGTGAGCTATATAAATCACTGTGCAGAAGGTATGAATGATAAAAAAGAAAGTATACCCTGTTTTGAGTGGGTATATTAATCTTCTACATATGAAGCAGCTAGCTATTTTTAAGGAGTCTATTATTTTGTCATTCAGAAAGCAGGAGAACCAGGGGCTGAAGTTAACACACACTCTAAAGACTATGGTATAAAACTGAAACAAATTTTCATTGCACTGTAAGAATGGCCACTATTTTTCATTCCATCCTCATCCTGCCACAGGTCCCCTTAGGCTAAGTAATTTGGATTTCAGAAGAAGCTGAGACTAACAGTAACCTTAATTTCTTCAGGGTTATTTTCCTGAGTCAGATGACTAATTTTATACCTTTTGTAGCATGTTAAAAAATATTGTTACCATTCAGTACTTGATTTAACAATACTGGGGCATTTACTGCAGCAGCAATCTGAGGGTCTTGCATATAATTAGAGACATGCAGAACTGTTGTTCACAACTGTTGTTCTAAGAGCATAAAAGCCAAAGCTCAAGGATGTTGCTTCAGTCAGAATTGCATTCAGAGGTCTCATTCCTCGCTTTTCTAAAGACTGCCTGAGCTGCTGTTGAAATAAGCAGCGTGGCTGTTAACACGTTGGTTTTTGCATTGGGGCTTTGAGTTTCTGACCTTTCCCATTCCAGCTGCAGTAAGCATACCTGCTCCCAGCCTTTCTCGTGTTAATATTCTTGCTGTGTTGCCACTCCCCCTGCCGGCTCCACGACCCCGAGGCTGCAGCATGCTACTTGCAAAAGAAAAGGCTATTTTTTCTAATCACAATGTGCCTGGTTCCCAAGGTCCCTGAGTGCATGCTTCGTTTTTAAGTCTGTGAAGACTCCTGTTTATTCCAAAGGGGCTACTCAAGCATATTACAAGTGTTTGACTAGGCTACTGACCTGGGGAGCGTGAAAAGTGACTGCAGTATGGTTGGTACAGGGAAGGTTACACTGCATCTGCATTTTTCCCAAGAAGACTGAATGAACTGAATGATGTTCAGCATAAAGTTTTCTGTATTTGCACAATTTATTGCCTAGTTGAAATGGAAGGGAAGCACTTGAGTTCTGTTGAAAGGGAAAGGGAATTATGGGTCTTGTTCTGTAGGTCTCCAGGAAAGGCAGAACTCCCCAGTTTGTTCCTGTACTGCTCATTGGACCTGTGATAGTTGCAGCTGGGTTTTACAGGTCATTGGAGATGTTATCAACTCTGTGGGTTTCCCCACTGGGACAGAATACCCCAGTGTAAAAATGATGTTTTCTTCTGTTATGTTTCAGTGTTTCAAAGCTAACCAGAATTTTCTAAAAATGAAAAAAATGCATGCTTACCTTTTTTATTGTAGATTTATAGGTGAAATTTGGTCTCAAAATAAAAATTTAATCTGAGAGACGGTTCCCTAACAATTTGTGTTCCGTTTATGACAGATTCTCTTTTGAAAGGTACTCCATTGTCATAATGGGCCTGTTCCCCAGCAGCACTTAGAAATGACACTTTCTGTTTAAGAAAGTTGCTGTTGAACTGCCCAAGTAAGTTGATACTCTTTTCTTTTAAGACTACAGTCAAAAATGAGCTGCTGAAAGCACTTGGCCACTGAAAGCTTCACAGCATGTCTTGCAGGAGCACAGGCACCAGAGTGTCTTGGCTGGGATTCAGCTGGGGTAGTCACATTCTGCCTGGTCCATATTTCTTCTGCGGTTTCAGCTCAGATGGGGGTCACTCCTTATTTCCTGCTGAAAGTGATTAAGCAATCGCTGTATTTGACTTCCAGTGTCACTGAGTTTCATTGGTGAAAGAAGTACGGAGGAGTACGATGCACCTTTTGCAGAGAGGGAGCAGTGGCAGGTGGGCAGGGAAGGACACTGGGCTGAACTCCTTTGTCCCCGACACTTACTTGCTGGCTGGCTGCAGCAGTCCCAGAGCTCTGCCTCAGTTGTACGGCAAGGTGTTGTGTGGGGCACTGAGATGTGTAAAACAACCTGCTCAGGAGACTGAGGCATCTTAAAGTTACAAACCAAAGCTTTCAGCCATCCGACCCTGTTGTTGCTTATGGCCCACAGCGTGTAACATGCTGGCAGATGGCTGCCCTTGCCAGCACTTCCCTGTTGCTGCCACTGAGAGGACTAAATTCAGTATTGCCCATTCCACATGCTTGGAAATAAGGCATCGAGATGCAGGTTTTTCTGATTTGTATGCTGCTTTTTGTGTTAGTAGGATGCTCACGTCTGAGCTTTGCACCACAGGTGACAGAGCTTGGCTAGGAATATATATTTCCACTGCATTAAAAAAACCAAATAATCTGGCACCAAGAAGCAGGCTTTAAGAGCAGTACCAAGTATTGTGGAAGTCTCATTAAAATCTTGAGCAACAGCAACCCTGCAAATTGGAAGCAGCAGCCGTGGAATATTTTAGCCAAGTGTTGGCATGGTCCTTAAGCTTTACGTGATTCTCCAGGCCTTTAAGCCCCAGCACCTTTGCTCCAGTGATATAAGGCTTCCTTTTATTTTGTTAGTTCTAGCCATAAGTAGGAGTTATTTAATGGGCAGATATTACACTGCTGAGGCAACTTGGGAGCTCATGTGACCTCCATCTGTGCTGGTAGCCACATGGATTTGACCCCCTTTTCCTGCTGTTTTTTGGATTTCCCTTTCTAATTCCTTAATGTCAAGTGAAGCCCATGCGTTATCATCCCTAGTAAATGGTAGTGGTTGGGCAGCGTTCAGGTGCTGCGGAAGAAAATGAGCACATTGTCCTCAGAGCTCCTTGCAGAGCTAAATAAAGATTTACAGGGCAAAAATAAAATGATGTAATGAACCTGACAGAAATGGGACAGTAACTGGAAGGTATTAAAAGGCAGGATCGTGCGGCATTATTGAACTGATTGCCTGCATTTAACAACCAGCAGATAAACCTGCTAAAGTTGACATTGGCTTTGGCAGCTTAAGACATTAGAAATACCCTAAGCACATGTACTGTGTGACTGCTTATTAAGGCATAAGTGAAAGATTGCTGTCTACTGGGTAAAAGTGTTTATACTGCAGGAAGCAGATTAAGTGGTGTTTTAATATACAGGAAAAGAAAAAGTGGTAGCTTAAAAGCAAAAAAACCCAAAACCCCCAAACAAACATTATTTGCCTTGGTTTGGTGTGAGAAACGGCTGTAAGATGTATTTGACACAGCTTATAATGGGAAATTAATTGCAGTGAAAAAAAGTCTGCTCAAACCAAATTATGACACATAGCACATTTTTTCTCTTATTTTTTAATAGATGGCTTAAGGGTTATAAGAATCTTTTCACACATTAAGAGAGACCAGAAAGCTGAAGGTCCAAGTTGATAAAATCTGGGCAAGGCTCAGAAAACCTAACTTCTTACAGAAAAAACCCTTCTTCAAAAAAACCCTTCTTCAAATAGATTTTGTATTGCCAAACAACCCCTACAGGTACATCTTTTTAAAAGGTAAGCCCTGTCTTTTTGGAAGAGAGGCATGTCTTCCAGAAGCTCAGCTATGAACTACCTTTTATGTCCTTTTAATTTCATTTGATATCCAATTTAGCTCCATCCCAGTATGCAGAATATGTTCTGACTTTACTTCCAGATTTCTGAATTCCATATTTTTCCAAATTATTTCCAGCCTCAACAAAGTGGAAACCTTGTACAGTAGCGCAGATTGTTTTTGGTAATGATGGCTGAAAGCTTGCAAGAACAGCAGCTGAAGAACCCAGACCTGGATCTCTGCCCTCAGTCCTGATGTAGAGAACCTTACCTAGGATGTGTTTGTGAACCAACACTGTGTGTTAACATAAAACTCCTTCAAAGAATAGCAGTGGCTTTTCAGTCGCAGCAAAGGGGCAGCAGAATTTTTCTTACTCGTTCAGGAAAGATATTTCTTAGAGACTGTCATTTCTGTATCATGAAGTATATTTCATTCCAGTATAAATATAAACAAATATACTTGATGTGTATAACCAGGGTTTGTTTTTTCAAAATATCTTTATTTTAAAGCAGCTTGCTATTTTATCTGAATTAAAAAGACCATCCATGCTATTACAGCCTTTTTTGGCCAAATCACACAGTGTTTAACTGAAACTTATCAGTATAACAGATGTGTGCTGTCATCACTATGGCCTTTTTACAGCATTGCTATCTAGCCAAATGCTCCTTATAGACAAATATATGTGACTTACCTAAATTGAAATGTCTAATTGAAAAATAGCACGTAACCTGAGAGTCACCATGGGACTAACGTAGAAATGGTGATGCATCTGATGTGCTAAATGACTGTTAACCTTTTGTAAAACATCCATGTTTCAACCTAGTAGTGAATAGGAGGGGATGGCTGCTGGACCACTGGCTGCTGACAACATGATAGCGTGCTGTTGGGCTGCTTCTATTCGTAGGGCTAGCAAACAAAAAAACCCAACACTGGTTTAAAAAAAAAAATTCTATTCTGGTCCAGAAAAGTGTCAGTTTTCCACCAAAATGTTTAAATGCTACATGGTAACAATACGACAAAAAATTACATTAATATAGTCTGTTGAGTCCTGGGTTTTAAAAATCGGGGATTTTCTGTGTTGCTGCATCCGTTGAACTTTGATTAGGCTTTTCTGCAATACCTGAAGAATAAATAAAGGTAATGGAATAAAAGGCATAATTCCTGGTGGGACATTCACTGTCCTATTTGTGTGGCAGGATGCAGGCAGGGAGGCATACTCAGAAACCACCCCTTCCCATCCAGCCCCAGAAGTGGCACCGCAGAAAAAACTCTTCCTTACGGGGTTGAGGAGAGGAGAAAGGTAAAAGGAATTAGTGTCTGGACTCAGCTGCTCTAAAGTATCTCTTTATGCTGGCTTGAAGGTCAATTGAGGCATGCAGGAGATTCCTGGCAGAGTTCAGTCCATCACTGGTCATTGTAATTTGCCATAGCTAGGAGTTGAATGTGTATGAAATCTGTTTTTCTGTGAAGACTGACTAAGGTGTAGTAATACTGCTTCTTACAGCTATTTGAGTCAGAAAATGAGATCCCCAAGAACTTACTTGTGCACAGAGCTCTTGGGCTGGGATTAGTTCTCTTCTTTCTTTTGTCACTTGCAGGTGATTCATCATTTACTTATAAGAAGTCGCAAAGGAGTTATTAGCTGTATCAACGACATAGTCTTTGGAAGAGTGCTCAGGCATAGGGGTACATAGTTGTTGCCACGTACTGATGGAAATGAAATTTAGTTTTCAGTTAATGTAATAGACTCCTAAAAGCTGCTGAAACTGGGTTTGTTTCCTTAAAAATCAACATGGAAGCTCAGTACTGGGTGTGCTAGGCCAAAGCTGCAAGCAATGTAAAATCATCACGTTCGACTTACTTGGAAGAAGGGATGACCAAGACTTGCTTCTTGGCATGGCCTGCCTGTTCACATACTGCAGTTTCCATTTGAAAACACTGAAGTATAAAGGTAGGCAATTGCTCAGCAGCCAAGAAATTAATACTAAACGTAACAATTTCAATGTGGCATTTTAGCCCTATTTCTGAATTGGCTTTCGTAGTTTGCAACTAAATGGCGTGTCTGGCCATAACCTGTTTATTTTTACACCTGTAGTTAAACCTGGCCCCTGCTGTAAACCGAGGTAGTCCTTTGAGGTCATTGAGTGCCTCTGGCATAATGTCTTGTTGGCATGTACTTGTGTGCAGGATGGGGCCTGGCTCTCCATGGGAACTCCATGTCTGTTGTACCTGGCTTTTTGAATTTTTTGGAAATTATGATTGTGATTTCACACACATCTCAATTTCAGCAGGGCACTCTCTTTGTGGTGACCCGGACAGCTCTGTTGAAACAGCTCCAGAGGAGGCAGAAGTGCAAGACTTGGAGTCATCTGATGAGGCTGATAAGATGAGCAAGGTGAGAAAGTTTCATTTTCACATGACAAGGAGTGAAAGCGCAGTACGGTCACAGCTGATGTGCTTGCTTCACAGCTGCGCACAATTAGAGCATCTTTCCTGGGAAAATGTTAATCGTACTTTTAAGGTGATTACAGATGATATTGAATGTAACAAATTACAGCTTTGATTATGGCACATCGCTACCTCTTACGGAAGACTAGTGCCCCTTTTCCAGGGTTAGTTCACATCTTCAATGTCTTGTGATACTATTCCCACATGGTTTTTAAATGGGCTGGTTTATCACATCCTTCACCAGAGCAGGTCAGCTAAACCAAAAGATCAGGTGGATTATTATGATTTCTTATTCTTTCTTGATTTCTGGGTATAAGAGGAATGTAAGTTAAACAGTATTTCCTTAAGTCAATAGCATAGTACACATGTTAGTTTTTAAATGCAAACTAATTGTAGCCAATCTACCTTGAATTGAAGCAAAACTCTGCAATTATAGCTAAGAGGTTGTGCAAATGGATTACTAATTGCCATCTATTAAGGGATGGGTTTTGCAGGGGTTGGTAGTTTCCACTTGCTGTGGCATTGGGGAGCTTTACACAACATTAGGTGTGATGATTAGTGGCTTTTGAGGCAGAATCAAGTGAGATTATTTTAAAGACACTTATTCCTTTTAGGTATTTGTTGCGTAGGTGATGGTGAGAGCTTACAGCTATTTTTCTACAGAATTAATGATCTAATGAGAATCAGATCTCACTCAGTGCTTATGTACAGGTGTGTTTCTTCTCAGCTCTTGTAACTAAAATGTGTTATAGTGAGCTAAGAGTTGATCCCTGTGCTATTCTGCTTGTCGTTGTAGTGAAAGGAAGGAAAAGATCTTGGCCTCTTGTTTCCTGATCTCTTATGTCATGCTAGCCTGTAGTTTTGTCTTTGATAGCCAGCCAGTGGAAGTCAGATAAGAGAAAACATTCCTATGCGTGAAATATATGCAGAGCTTGCATGCAGAGAAGGTGATTACTCGTACAGTTTGTCTCTATTATTACGGAACTTTTTCTTGTAAGTACAAAGAGTTTCTTCTGTAAGTGGAAGTGTTTGTTGATAGTTTGGGATTTTTAACTGTAAATATGTGGGATTTTCATATGCTCTGAAAAGAGTCTCTTCTGTTAAACACTGAAGCTGTGGAAGAGCACTGAGCATAACACATAGCTGCTTAGGGAGTAAATGTTCTCACTGTGTTTTCTGTAGCTTTCTATTTCTGAACTGTGCGACAGGCTGTAGGGTTCCATTTTGCCTCCTGGTTCTTCAGAGCTGTAATTGCCTGAAGCAAGGCGTAAGGATTACATGATTAGCCCTGTGGCTCAGCAGATTTAGTTAAACTGAGAAATGTGCATTAGGAGCTCTAATGCTTAATATTTGTATATTGGAAGAGTAACTTGTAAATCTAACAAGCTTCATTTTCCAATGAGAGGAACATCTGTCCTTTTGTAAATGAAATGTTGACATCAGTACATGTTTTCTTTCAAAATTCAGAAATATGCCTTGTTTCGTTTGTGTGATATAGAGGGGAGTGAGGCATTTTACTTTGCATTCTGTTTGTTATGGGACAAACTTCTTGAAATGGTCTTCCATAAAGAAAGGAGGACACATGTACATGTAGTATATATACAATGTGCTCAATTTGGCAAAATCATGGCTGCTGCTGCGCCTGTTCACATAAAAGAGCTCTGTACTAAGCGGGCTTTCTTTGTGGTTCCTCTCTAACAGAAGCTAGAGAACCCCCCAAATAATTCTGCAGTGCCTGTTGAGAATTCCGGTATATGGTAGAGGGGAGGAAAAAAAGCTCAATCAATGGGAGGGTTTTCCTAATCCCTTTGCTTTTCTGTGTGCTTGGGAAAGTTCATCTGTGTGGGGAGTAAGGAGTCTGCAACGCTTGTTTTTTCCATGGAAAGTCACCACGTGGCTGGTATGGTGAGGAAAAAAGCAAAGGTCTTTTCCTGTCCATTCACTGCCACACCTTTCCATGCTCTGAGGATTATGGTGCAGAAGATTAAGCTGATGTCCTCAGCACTGTTTTACACAGGTTATTTTTGTACGTGGGAAGTGAAAAACTCTGGCCTTGTTCCACCAGGAGGGGCATGTTCCCCTGTATCGCCATTACTGCCACAGCTTCCAGTCTCCCTCGGATGGTGGAGTTCAGGTGAGACTTTCTTTATTTTCTGCCCTTCTTGGCAAAAGGAGGGCAGGAGCAGTCTTATCCATTCATCACTGGGCAGCATTTTAACTATGCTGGAGCCTTGCAGCTAAATGCAGAGTTCCTCTTCTTTCAGTGCAGATGCAGCGTTAGCAGCTGAAGATCCGAAAATAGCGTTTGGGTTGTCTTTTGCCTTGCGATAGCATGATCCTGAGGCTGGGCTTAATCCTACAAACACAACCACTCTGTGCTGTGGTGCTGGTGGTCTGCTGATGCTGGCAGAGTGCTGCAGAAGAGGAGAGCTCCGAGCCTCTCTGAGGAAACTTCCCAGCTCTCCAGCCAGTAAAACAATCCCAGGGGAGAGTTAATAATTCATGGGAAAAGGAGAGGAACGCAGTGCCGCAGCTTTTCTTCATCTGCTTTTGTAGCACGGGCTGGGTAGGCTTTTTATGAAGGTAAGATGTGTGAAATCCTACCAAAAGCTGGGCTTGGGTCCCCTTCTGACTTACCTTTAACTTTCTCATGTAGGTGATAGGTGGATGTATAACACAGGAGGTACTCGAATGTGTCTTTCCTTCTGTGCCTCCTCCTGCCCAGCTGCCTCTTTCCCTTCCCCCAGCCCAGCATGTGTGCATGTGGGTGTGTGTTTCCTTCGCAGTGGTGCATTTGTTTCTTAATCTGCAAAAGCCTCCAAGCTGTTCATGGTGGTGAAGGATTTGAAGGGTACACCAGTAGCTCCGAGGATTCTTCCCTTTTCTGAAAATCTTACCTTCTGTATATCCTAAAGACCTGATAATGTAGAGTTTACTTCCCCATCACTGTTGTCAAAGGAATCATAGTAATAATATTCAGCAAAACTGAGATGTTTGTAGAACTATTCTGATAAAATACTAGAAACCCATTTCCAAGGTGGGTTGAGGCATCGGCAGTGCAGTGGTGTGGGATAGCTGTAGTTCTCTGGACTCACTCCCTATCTAATTTCATGATGCCTTCCTTGTGTTGACCAGCCCTCTTAGGTACAGTATCTCTTGGGTTGAAATCTACGTAAACAGTAGCAAGCAGGTATGCTTTCTAGGTGCAGTTCTTTTCCTTTAAGCCATGCATCCAGCAGTGGCCTGAGTCGTGCTCCCAGTTGCTTCTGCTCTGGGGTGGGCTCCCGACTTTCCTTTCTCTCCCCATTTTGTGTGGGGGCCAAGATGAGGAGGGGGCTGCGAGGGAGAAGAGTAGGGGAAAGGAAAGCCTGCTCTCTGCCACCTCATCAAGCTTGTTTTCATCTAGCATGTGAATTCAAGTTTCAGGCTCTTTATGAAATCTAGATGATGCCCTACTTTCAGTCTCCAGTTCAACAGAATATTGGGAACATTTCATACCAGAATAATTTCTTAAATGGTTACATGCCTCTGTGGTGACCTGACTGTTTTGGCCTTTTAAATATTGTAGAATAAATTGAGGTTCAAAGGAGGTACCCTGAAAACCGACTATATGTATGAGTTCTTAATGTTGCAGGTTACCCAAAACTAAGATGGGTGTTGTGCTGCATCTCAAGATCAGTCTTTGTGTGTATTTTTTCCTGTAATGGTCTTTTGAACTTAACTGAGGATGTGTTGTTAAAACTTCAATCAGTTAAAATACTGCAGGACACTCATTTCTCCCTGTTTCTAATTAAAGACATCTGCCTCTTGAAATGAAAGCTCATTACCTTGCAGCACTTGTGCTTGGGAGAGCATGCTGTAATGGGCTCTGTGTGTGTACATGCTTATACCATTTAGAGGTGTTTTTTCACAGAAAATAGGTCATCTTTCTGCAGCATTATTCAAGACCAGAATTAAGTCTCAAAACCTTCAACGTGTTGCAATAGATGTGAAAGGATTAAAACAGAGATTCGAGGGGTAGGTTTTCCAGTAGTGTAGCTGGCTTTTTTAACTTCTTTTAATTATGTGCCTCTGTCCCTTCGGATGTTTAATATTCTTTGGCAGTGCCGTTCGTAGCCAATCGGCTCGTGCTCAACCACAGGCAACAGACATTTATATTCCCGGCTGCCTTCACCTCCGCTTTGCTGCATTTCAGTCCCTCTGCTGGAGTTTTCCTCTTAATGAGTCTATGAAAAGCAGCACTGAGTTCTCAGCTTCGACTGGTAGCCAGCTCTTAATTCCAGATGATGTGGTGAGTGAATGAGGCAGGCGGCAAATGACACATGCGGAAAGGCTTTTCTTAGAGAAATATGGTCACTGCCCCTCGTTATTAAAATGCAGCTGTCTTCTGTGTTGCATACCAAGTAAGCAGCGTAGAGTACCTGTCTGGAGTGGGGAAGCCTTTCGGATCAGCTGAATATGTGGAGAACTGGGATTTTCTTCCTTAATGAGTGACAGCTCTGGCAATACTGCCTTTCCAGCGATGTCGGCTCCTTGGAGCATTAACCGTAGGCTCAAGAAGGAAAACACTGGGAGAGCCGGCGACTCTCTGTACCGTATGCTGTATTTGGTGAGCAGATCTACTGTGCAACGCGACTAGTCTAAGTAATTAGCAGTTAAACAAATTTTCATGCTGTTTTAATTTTCAGGTTATAAATTCGAGGCTGAGCTGTAACATATATACCCTGTAGAGGCTTTTTGTTATTGTGCAATGTCATTAGCAGTCCTGGCAATGCATGAAAGGATGCAATTTGCCTGAGTTTTGTTTGGGAGATCAATACTGCTTAGAGTTTGCCACCCGTGCTGAAACAGAGGTGCTGCGTGCCACTCAAGGGGACAATCTGCCTGATGCCCAGGCACCCGTATGTCTTTATACCGTAAGTGCAAGAGGAAATGGCACTCTACTTTCGAAACTATAGGGCAGGCAGCCAAAACTCCCCACTGTGGGCAGCATCAACATGCTTGATGAGTTTAAGGACTTGCTTCTCCTGCATGGGAAGGCTGTGAGCTTAGCTCCTCTGCTGAGCCTCCTGCAGAGGAGGGGTTAACGTACTTGCAAAGTAAACTTTGCTTTATAGCCCAGTTGTGCCAACTTTCCATCTCATTTTAAGGTTGCTAGACAGGATTGCTTACAGAATTGTGCCTGAAGTGTGATGCCATAATTCTCCTAGAGAAATCTTGGTCAGTGCTATCATTGTTGTAGCTGGTAAACAGGGCTGGTACCAGGAGATAAAAGGATCTGTTTTTGTTAAAGGCTGTCCCTACTCTGCCCACTTTCTCTATGAAAATGGGGACAGAGAGGCTTTTGTTAATACTGTTTGAGAGTTTTCAGCAAAATAGCTGTGTTCTGAATGTCCCTGGGTGCAATATGCATCTGCTTTCTGTCTAGAAATTGATTTTTTTAAAGTAAATATAAAGTAGACAGGATTGCGTTCAGGAATGAAACAAGACAGTTTGTTCAATGAACAAGCAAGAGAACAGGTTTGTGAACGTTATTGTGCTTGAGACTCTTCATCTGTCCAAAGAGTATCATGTGAGTGATACTTGGGAAATACATAAAAAGATATGAGGCAGGGCAGTGGCAAGGCAGAGCTTGGTTGGTGCTCGCTGGAGCTGGGCATGGCTGAAGTCAGTGAGCGGTTTAAGTGTGCACAAGTGGAGATAAAGCTTTTAAAAGTCTTCTACACTTCCTTTTTTGGCATATGGGTGTAACTATTCTTTCTGCAGACTGTGTGCCTGTATGACAGTTATCCAATTTTCAACTACTTATTAGTGTTTAGCTGATGTTTCATGGTGTAAGTGGATTTTTGCTTTCTCTTTCTGCGTGACCCACCTTTCCCTGCAACTTATTGCAAGTGCATGCATGGGACGGTGAGCTGTCTGGAAGGTATCAAGCATGAACTGCTTAAAACACTTGGTTTATTTTTGTAGTTTGAGTCCATACTGTGTTTTGTACAAATAAAAATAGTTATAATGTATGTTTGGCTCTTAAAACAAAATGCCGCTGGGTATGTCTTCCTCAAACATTCTTTCACAAAATAGTCTTTACAAAGCTAAATATTTCTGAGCAAAACCATCCATGTCCTGGGCCACTGCAGGCTCAGATTAACGTATATTAATTGTCAGTTCTTTGTCCCTTTCCAGCAGAGCAGGTAACTCAAGCAGGATTTTTGCCTGTGCTGAAGCCAGGCTTTCACCTACTGCGCTTTGTGGATTTGGGGCTGTTGGGATCAAGATCGCACCTGTTGAAATCTAGTGCAAACTTAACCCAAAAGTTTGGGTATGCTTTATATGTAAGCATACAGTGAGTATGGGTGGAACCTTGCTGAGAAATAAAAGGAATTACTTTGACTAATAATTCTTAACTCTCGGTGACGTGTGCCATTACCAGAAGCTGAGTTAGTTGGAAATGGACTCGTTCAGCTCGCTGCTTCCTCCTGCCCTCAACTTACAATAATTTTTCCTTTCTTCCTCATTGGAGTTAAACCTCAGATACTGAAGATGAATATTTTTCCTGTATTAAACTGTGTCCAAGAAGCATTTTTGTATAGACAGTTACAATTAGTTCATTGCTTACACTTGTGTCCTGAAGAAAACTATCCATTGCATAAAAAGCATCTTTACTAATATGCCTTGCAGTGGTACACTCAGGTGAGCATTTACAGCCATAAAGTACCTTTAAGGAAAGCAACTGTATTATAGCAGGAAATCTCGTACTTGTCACTAGCGTGGTTAATGCTCCTCTTGGGCTTCATGGCATTGTAGGTACACTGAGAGGGGAAAATAGCTATGAGTGAGCAGACTGCTCAGCTTAAAAAGTGCAGAGATTTTTTCAGCACTGAGTCATCAAGAAGGTGTGAGGTAGTGCAGGCTCCAGATGAAGTTGTTGCTACCAGCTGGTGGGAGTGATCTCCCAGGGGCTAGGGCTCCGTCTCCAAAGTGCAAGGTGGCGATGTGCTGGTTTTTTTTTTTTTTTTTTTTAATTCCCACATCCTCTTGTCTCTTTGTGTATTCTCCCTTTCAACAGGCTAATTTTGGGTCAGTTGTTTTAGTATGAACTGGAGGGCTATAGATGGAGTGCTGGGTGTGATCATGTGCAGCAGTTCTTTTCCCTCCATGCCCCCTCCAGGTTTCTGGGATGGAGACAGGTCTGTTGCTTTGACAATCCTAGAAACCTGGGGCTGTCATCACTGACACCAGAGACTATACCAGCTCCAAACTTTTCAGAGTAATGAAAGATGCAAGAAGATGATCTAACATGAGGTGAAGAGAGGATAGCTGTCTTTATATATAGACAGCTAATTAAACATTAAAGAAACCAGCTAGATGTAGCAGTTCTGAAAAACCTGACTTATGGGGAAGAAACTCATGCTGCAAGGCATGTTTCCAGACACAGAACAGATACACAGCTACTTTCCCAAAGAGCTCGCGGTTGAAGCCTTGAGAGGCTTTGGTTCCCCAGATGGCTCTGCTTCCCTGAAAAACAGCTTAAACGGTTTCTGTCTCCGCATTGTCTCCTTGGCTGTGTTGACACAGCTATTCACGGGACTGTTGCAAACTAGATTAGAGAACTGGCAGAGGGCTGGGGTGTGTGATTTGTTTCCACGGTAATTTCTGGTTCCCATTCTTGGGCCTGTTTGTTTGTTTTCAATTTTAAGTGCTGGACAAGCCTATTTAATTAAAGTTCATGCTTATCTGAAAGGAAGAATGTTATTGAATAGCACTTCAATTAACTTGAATTGTGCAACTCTTTTCCCCCCTTCCCCGTCCCTTATCCCCAGTCACTGAGAGATACGATAGACACATGAAATGATGTGTGCATTTCTGGGCTTTGGTGCCTGTTAAAAAGTCCTCAAGCTGCAACTGCTTAACTGCAAAGGCTTCTCAGCTCCATTGTTCCTATAGCTCTTACTTAAAATATTACCGCTGGTCTTTCCTCTTCCTTCTTTTTAAAGAGTACAGAGCAGGTCGCTGCTTTCTGTCGCAGTCTGCATGAAATGAACACTTCTGATTCAAGTGCTCATCCTCAGGAATTTACAGGACCACAGCTGGCCACCATGAGACAACTCACAGATGCAGATAAACTGCGAAAGGTTATCTGTGAACTTCTTGAGACGGAACGCACCTATGTCAAAGTAATGGGTCTCGATGTGTTGGTTTGGTCTACTAATATTTATCTTCCTTCTGGCAAATTTTGTTAGTTTCTTCTCTAATATTTCAATTTGATTAATGCATGTGTCTCTTAGTTAACTTATGTTCAATTCTACAATCTGTCCCTAGAATAGTAATTTAAACCTCTGAAATAAGTAGACTTTCCAAATTCTTATGCTGTCATTTTGAAATTACTTAGCTGGTGTGCAGAGGAACACTGCTCAATGAGATCTGGTACTGATTTTCTAAGTAAAACTGTGTAAATGTTTTCTTTTACTATCTTATATTCTGTGAACTCCCAACTATTTTGTCTTACACATGAAAGGGATAAATTCATAGACTAGGTAAATGGTGGTCTTTGCCACTGCAATAAATATTCAGGGGCAGTTTGAGGAACCAACATGGGAATCTTTTTCTGAATTTTTAGGACTTAAATTGTCTAATGGAGAGATACCTGAAGCCTCTACAAAAGGAAACATTCCTCACACCAGATGAGGTATGTTAACTCTCGTTTATCTTTTTGCTAGACAGCTTATGCATACCCCTCTGCTCTACCCACCCCCCAGCTTGACTTGCTTGTCTGAGCAAGGGCTACAGAGAAATTTTGAATTCCATTTCTTTTAGAAAAATAGATTGAGTAGAGTATGAAGGTACTGCTCAATAATGTCTAGTCTGTAGGGGTTTTTTTCCTGGCATTCCACTAATTATACAATTGCACTGAGAATTACTGAAGTTCTAGAAAATGCGATTTAGCTGTAAAGTGATATTTTCAGCATCTTGATTTTTTTTCTTATTAGCTGGATGTTCTCTTTGGGAATCTGACTGAAATGGTAGCATTCCAGGTAGAGTTCTTGAAAACTCTCGAAGATGGAGTAAGGCTGGTTCCAGACCTGGAAAAGCTTGAAAAAGTTGAGCAGTTTAAGGTAATCTCATTGTTTACATTCTGAGTAGTCCTTTAACACTATTCATCATATTTGTCTGACTACTGTCACTGTTCATGTAAAAACCTACAACTACTTACACTCGAGATTAATTTTTAGCTAATACTGGAGCTGTTTGAAAAACATGCCACTATAATTGTAGTTTATACTACATTTAGCCATATAGAGCACTAGAAATCTGTAACGCCATGTACTTTTAGATGCTGTTCTTGCCCTTCTGCCAGATTTCTCGTCTTGGGCTGTCAGGAAAGGCTAGAAATGGAAAGTTACATAAAATCTTTGTTCTAACAAGTCTAATGTAGTAGTTCAGAAGCCCACTAGGGCTACAGATCAGAACTGTAAATTGAATTCTGTATTTGGGCTTTTGATGCATAGCGGAACTATATGGCAAATACTTCCAACTATCAGCAGATGTCTGTCAAAGGTAGAAATGTAAAGTAAAGCTACATGAATGTCATTTTAAAAAAAAAAAAAGGAAAATATGGAAACAGAAATTTTGTTTTATTTCTAATCCAGTCAAGTACCTAATACAATGTTTTGCCTCTGGGGAATTTTACTCTTGTTTTGAGCACTCACCTCGGTAGAGGACAGGATGTCTTGATGAATAATAATAATTCCACTGGGATTGCTCTTCAGCTAACATACAGCCCTGGAACAACTACTGAAAGAATTTGTCATCTTGTACGTGTTTGGCTTTGCCATCGGGTGCTTGTTTAAAATAAGTATCAATCATGAACGGTGGCCTCATATAGCTAGAACACAGCTTTTAATTTGTAGGAAGTGTGCCCTTAATGAAGACCACAGAGATGCTTTTTTTTAGTGGCGGAAGCCTCTGTGACCACTGTGTGCTCTGAGCTTGAGAGGAGTGCAGAAGCCTCCTTATGGAGAGAACTCTGTCTTAGAAGTACAGCTGCTTCCACGTCTTTCCATAAAAAGAGCATCAACTTCACTTTCAGTTCCATCCTATGGGCATATAGTCTGAAAGCAGTGTGCAAAATGGGACTTCAGGGCTTCATGGTTTCAGTTCTGTGGTTTGCTTCCCTCTGCTGACTGTAGGCAAGCTGCCTATGTGTTGTCTCACCCACCCCACCCCATGTTGTCTTGTTCCTAAGTGGGTAGCGGAGCAAATGTCTATGCCATGGTCAAGCATCTTAGGGAAAGATTGTGTTTGGCCCTTAACACAAACTCATTTTCAAGAGAGTGAAGACCTTTGTGTGTTTGTGTGGAGGCATAATAGTCTTGCTTGCAGCTCCTTACGTTATCCATACATTACATGATCCATTACAGTCGGATACATCCAGTCCTTTCTGTGGCCTCTGGTCATTACGTAGATCAGTAAGGTTTTAAGCTCAGGCATTTAAATATAATTCTGGAGCTGTGAACCTAGTTCCCTCTATTGTCAGTGGTGTCTCCAGATAGTCCTAACTGGAACTTGGCTAATGATGTTAACCACATATCCTGAATCCAGACACCAAGGCTAGGCCTGTTTCTTGCTAGATGGTTTGAAAACATTCTAAAAATCCAGTGTCCTGTCATGCAAAAGCTAAATGGAAACTTCAGGTCACCTCTGGCAGAAGGGAAAATAACTAACTGGCTTTCATGTGGTTCTTTTCCTAATGCTTTTTTTTTTTTTTTTTTTTTAAATCCTAGAAAGTCTTGTTTTCCTTGGGTGGATCCTTTCTTTACTACGCCGACCGGTTCAAGCTGTACAGTGCCTTCTGTGCCAGCCACACAAAAGTCCCTAAAGTACTGGTGAAAGGTAAGAGCCGTGTGCTGGACAAACAGGCCTGGACATGCAGAGAGATGTTGCAGCGACATGTTCATTAGGGCTGGTGCAGGTTGTCTTTGTGGTAGATGAGAGGTGGCCACTGCACCCCAAATCATGCAGGGCAAGTTGTGGTGGAGGAATGGGGGAACACACGTGCCTGGTTGCTCTCCAGGAGCCTTTGCAGTAAGGAAGTTAAGTCCATCTGGCCTGAGAGGCTCGCAGAGAGCTCTGTGCCTTGGGTGTTCTTGGACCACCATCGATGTAATGATACCTGAGTAGCTCATTATGAGGCATCATTAACCTTGCATGTAGTTTTTCCTCCGACACTTAATTTATTCTCCCCTGACATGTTCAGTTTCTTTTCAGTCATGTGGAGAGTGGAAAGATTTCATAAATGGGCAATGTGGTGTGTGCTAATGGATCACTGTGTACTTTGGAACCAGGAGTAGTGACACTTGTAATGACCTCTGGATCCTCCTATAGTTTGTGCCGTCAATCTTTGCTAGTGGCAATCCCACTGAAGCTCCAGCCAATGTGGTTGAATGCTGACAGCCACTAGGAAAGGATCAGCCTGGCAGAATGTTTTATGGAAGCTGTCTAAATATTTTAACTTCACCATGCTCTCTGTCCCCTGTCTTTTTCCTCTCACCTTTGTTCCAGTTTGCCTGAGAAGTTTCCATGTATGAATTCCTAGTAGAGCTTGGCTTGCTGAAATGGAGATAAATTAACTGTGGTCTCTCTTAGAAATGCTCATGGGCCTCCTTGCCTTGAAGCAGTGTTTTTTCCCCTGTGAAAGTGTTAATGTCTTAGAGTTAGCAGTGCTTCATGCAATTCATTTTTGGCCAAGACATTAAACAAACAAATGGTTCCAGTTGTAGGAGCAATGCCGTTGAGGGAGGGGCTCCTCTTTTTCAAAGAACATCTGGATGCCTGACAACAGTTTTGGTTTTTTTTGTTTCTTGGTTGGTTTGGTTTTTGTTTTTTCCTGTGCATGGTTTTTTTTTTTTATTATTATTATTATTTTTTTTTTATTTTTGCTTGTAAACTCTTATTTACCATGCTGCAAAGAATACTTGGCAGCTCTGTGGAACACATGAATAAATGATTTGTTGCTGGTCACATCCATGCTTTCTTGCGGCATCATTTGTTAGACCTTAAGGTTAAGGCTGTAGACTAGGTAGATCTGGTTGTTTTGTTTTGCTTTTTCATTGCTGACTCTATTTATAAATGAGAAATGCTTGTACTTGAATTGTGGCACAAACAGAACTTACAATTTTATTCCAGTGATAAATCTCTTTAAAAGTCTGGGAGTGTATTTGAAGTGTAATTTGGTGACCTCAGCTGAGGTGCAGGTGGCTTTTGGATTTGAAACTGAAGTTGCTTTATTGAAATCAGGTGACTGACTGCAAAAACCCACCCAACTTCGGCAGGGGACATGGCTCTAATAAAAGCAATTTTGTGGAATTGTTCTTGCACTAAGTAACTTGTATATCTAAAAATGCCACCTTCTCCATACTTCCCTCCCTGTACAAATTTATGTTCTAGTAGAGAGAGTAACAGAGACATTGGTATTTTTATAAATTCAGTAGCAGTCAGGTGTCCAGTCTGCCTGTGCTCCCAAAATATGATGTGATATCATAAGTTTACTGCTTCCTGCCTCCTTACTAGCTCTTGATTTTTGTTGTTGTTCAGTACTGCATTTTAAGGTTTAATGAGGTAACAATAACCAGACTTGCCAATATTAATATTAGCCTGTCAGACTAGACTCAGGAGTAGTGATTTCTTACAAATACCAATTTGAGCCTATTTTTAAAGGAAATAGATGATTAAAACAATATATACTGCTCTAAAATAGTTGTAAGGCTAGAAATACTGTGGATAGTGAAATCAAAAACTGCATGTATTGGTACAGTAGGTGGGTGCCTGTTAAATCGTATATAGCATGTCTGTGGCAAAGTGTTAGTAACTCAAAACGTGAAGTGCATAAATCTAATACTGTGGACCTGATAAATCTGCACTTCCTTGCAAAATGTCTCTGGATAAATGAATTTTAAGCTGGAAAAGTCACTTTGTCAGGGCAGCTGTTACGATTTTTGATTTATCCAATTGCTTAATTTTAATCTTCCAGCCAAGACAGACACTGCTTTCAAGGCATTTCTGGATGCTCAGAATCCCCGACGGCAGCATTCCTCCACGCTGGAGTCTTACCTCATCAAACCCATCCAGCGGATACTGAAATACCCTCTCCTGCTGAAGGAGCTCTTTGCTCTGACTGACGTAGAAAGTGAAGAACATTATCACCTTGATGGTAAGGAGCTAACCTATGTTGCTCTTCCCTCTTTAACCTGTGATCTGGAACCCTCCTCCTCCCCCTTCCTCTCAGAGGCTTAAAAATACCTTTTGTCTCTTCCCCTGTCTCTCTGTCTTTCTTGTAGTGGCCATAAAAACAATGAACAAGGTTGCCAGCCACATTAATGAAATGCAGAAAATCCATGAAGAATATGGGGCAGTGTTTGACCAACTCATAGCAGAACAAACAGGGGAGAAAAAAGAGGTAACAGATGATCAAATTTAAGAGAAAAAGGCTGTTATTTTGGTGCCTGTAGCATGAATGTTAAATTGTATCAAATATTTACCTTTTGTGCTGTGTCATTTAAGTGGATCCTGGTGCAAACAGATAAATCCCAATCCAATTCAAAACCTGCTTTTTCCTGCATGGTTCAGTGAGTGGGACCAATGTGAAGAAGTAGTGGATTAATTTGTCAGTGTTGTGCTTGGGTCAAAATCACATCCCAACCTGCAGTTCACTATTTCGATGTCCATATCTTGGCTCTCCTCGTTCCACGTAAATAGTCACCCCACCAGTCTGAGTGGACTGGCATACTGAGGCAAGTCTGTACTTAGCTCTTCAGTTGCTTTAAAGAGATCAAAATGTGAAGTGTGGTGTGTGAGAAACTGCTGTTTCTCTTTTAGGAAGTATGTTAGTGGGCTTTATGTGAGAGAGCTTTGGTCTGGATGTCTCATACGGTGCATACGCAAACATGTGAAGATCCAGTGTGGCTCAGTCATGGCTGACCATCTTAGAAACCTGTGGAAGGTGTCTTGAAGTTTCAGACTGAGATTTGGACTCTCCATTTAACAATAAAATGTATGTCTGCAGTCCAGCGGCACAGTGAAGGAGAGTGGTGGACAGTAAGGGGAGAATAGAGTAAGGTCGAGGGGGAGTCAAGGAAGAGGTAGACACACTTAAGGGCCAATGGGAGCAGCGATGTGGGTGAAGGCTGGAGAGAGGCATTACAGTATGAAGTAATGGTAATGGGGTTTTGCCAAAAGCCAGGATGAAGAACAAACATAAGATGCATTGGTCTAGAAGGCATTGGTCTGGGATTAAATAGCGTTGAGGAAGCTTTGGGTGGGAGAGCTGGATAGCAGTGGCAGAGAGGGAGGATCAGATGGTGGGTGGGTAGAGGGCAGAGACTAGGGTTGGTGCTGGCAAGCAGTGCTGGAGACAGCATGTCAGGACATCTGTTGGGAGAGCAGTCATGGTTTGGTGTTGATCTGGGAGAGGAGACAGTAAACACATACCTTAGTGTTGCTCTTGTTATTGGAAAGACCTTAGGTTGTTGTGCCGATGGTATCTGTGACGTCCTTTAGCAAAAGTCAGACTTCACTGAGAGGAGGGTGGAGGAATGGGATAACACGGCCCCTAGACTGGGGATAGTCCTCAATTTGTCACTCTGGGAGACCATAAGTCAAAGTGAAAGATCTGGTTGCTGCAATATTAGTAGGTGTCTCCCAACAGTTGTTAGGAACTCTATTAGTGCATTTCCAGCAATGTGGTTTCCACAGATGGGCCTTTGGGTGAAATCAAGAGCTGTAGCAGCTGTGGTGAGGAAGTGCTTTGACGGCTTCACGTGATGTGGTCTCTAAACTTTTCCCCAAACTATGTGTGTGTGATGGGCGCTATGTTTAAATGTTCAAACGAAATGGAAAGAAACTAGTAGGGAGAAAGATGGACAAAGGAGCAAAAAATGCATGGAAAACATCTGGGTTTTGCCATGACTTCCCACCAGATTGAGATCTGGACTCTTGAGTTTGACTTCTAATTTACGCTCACCAATTAAGGATTTACATGCATCCATTGCCAACCATCACAGTCTGTTTGCACATGCTTGTAATCATCTGATTAAATATTCCAAAAGTTTGCTTGTGGGGCATTTGTTTGTTTAAGAATAAAGTTCTCAACTGAAAATTCAAGTAAGCTTTCTTGAAGTAATTACATGTTGTGTCTTTGTGCATGTGTTTTGTGTTGGCAGGTTGCAGACCTTTCGATGGGGGACTTGCTCTTGCATAATACAGTGATATGGCTGAATCCTCCTGCTTCACTGGGGAAATGGAAGAAGGAACCTGAGCTGGCAGCATTTGGTTTGTATCCTAGTAATTTTATTTTGGATGCCTAAAAGACTGTCAACTGTGCCTTAGCAGATATTTGTTGAAGGTAGTTGAGCATTGCCTTCCACAAAATTGGCTGGAACCTAAAACCGTATTTGTCAATTTGCTGCAGTGGTCAAATTCTTTCTGTGTTGATCTAAATCTGGTGAAGAATTTGGATATGACTATTGTAATGCAAGTTTCTTAAACCCATATCCAAGGTTATGAATTGAGGTCTATATAGAAGGGTATTTGTCTCTGAAAAGATATAGTTCTGTAGTCTGATCGATGCCAAGTAACTTTACTTCCATCCTGTAGGATGGGGTTGGGGGCTTGAAGAGGCTTTGCCTTTTTCCTTTGTGCTTTTTGCCAGGAAGGACTTGTTTATCTAAGCTTTAAAAAGTGTTAAAAGTTAAGCCAGGACTCCCAGTGAGTTGCTTTGGAGTGGTCTGTCTCCCTCTGAGTAGTCTGTCTTGGGTGGCCAAACTAGAAACTGAAACTGCTGTTGGCGTAGATCTCAAGGTCTTTCCACTGCATTGGAGTATGGTCCCTTGGAAAGGTATGCGATCGCTTATATTGGCTAAATCATGCCTCTCTTACTTTAAGAATTATATCAAGTAATGCAGAGCATGCTAGCTTTTCTTTATTTGTTCTGAAATTTATTTATGCACAACAGGCTTTTTTCCTTCTTGTTTCCAGAAAGCGATGCTGGTTAGGAAGTCAATGATTTTTATTTCTGCTTTTGTTTTTTTACCAAACAGATAACGAATGAAGACTCTTTCAGCTTTGCTCTGGAAGAGCATATAAAAATTGACTGCTTTCCTGTAAGCTGGGAAAGCACCTGGTCATACTGTGAAGCTGAGGGCCTTATGAAAGCTGCTAGGAATGTGCAGCAACTCTTAATTACTCCAAAAAATTTTAAATTGGTTTCATAAAATGTCCAAAATTAAGCGTCCATGCAATTCAATCCTAAAACAAAGGGTGCATTTGAGGCTTGAAGAAAGAGATCACAAGGAAAACTGGAGTCTTGAAAGACAAATTCCAGCTCCATGTGGATGTTATGTGGCAAAAGAGGAATCGGATTACACCTCTGCCTGCCAATGGTGTTCACTTTTTAGTTCAGCATAGACTGCTGTCCCACCTGGGAGGGGTTCAGTCTCATCTGCTTCACTGGCTGTGTGTAGCTGGATGCTGCTCATTTGTCTGAGGTGAATTTAGCCAGAGGGATTAAAGTTTTCTTAATTTTTTATATAGAACTGTTGCTGCTTGAATAGTTGTTCCAATAACTGGTAACTCTTAAGTTTCAAGCAACTGTGAAGTAACCTGGCTTTGTGTACTAAAAGCAGTTAAGCTTGGGTTTTTGGGGAAGAATATGCAAGAGGGCTGGTAGGTTTACTCCTGCCTTCCCTCCCTGACTCAGGTGAGGGCTGTCTGAGGAGTTGAAAGGTCTGTGTGCTACGGGCATAGAGGAGACCTGTTCCTAACCTTATTGACTACATGGCTTTTGTTTCTAACTTTCTCCTCTAGTGTTTAAAACTGCTGTGGTTCTTGTATACAAGGATGGTTCCAAACAGAAGAAGAAACTTGTAAGTTGCATGGACTATTTTGGTGATGCTGTGTGCATTTGTGGTGCTACAATCAAGATTTGCTTTCAAATAAAGCTGTGGTGCTAGAGTGTGCTTTTGCATATGTGATTCTTGTTGTCTGCCACACAGCTGAGGTTTTGAGTAATGCCATGTGGCCTGCTGTTTGGCCTGGGCACAGTGCTCTGCAAGTGTTCATTCAGTTTATCCTTTGCTCTCTGCCGGACTAGTCATTCCCGTGGCCTGCCCCATCCATTCCACTGTGGAGTGGACTTTCATGAAACAAGGTGTCAACTTGAATGTCTCTCTTGTGTTTGGCTCTTTGATCAGTGTATATGAATCAAATAGGAGAGCTGATGCCTGTCAACTGTTAGTGAAACACAATGGCCTCACTTCAGTTCCGGCTGTTGCATGCCACTGAGCAAGTGCTGACTGCTCTTAGCTAAATTAGGTGTGCCTACAGTATGTATCAGGGAATCCTGCTGGAGTTAGGGATTAAAAGTTATAGCTAAGCTTGACAGTAAACACATGCCGTCCTACAATAGGGAACACAGTTTATAGTATTACAGAAAACTTTTTGATTCCCACATACGGCTTAAACCAAAGTGTGATTTGAAATGCATATATGGTTGTTTTCTAAAGTCAACTGGCCACAAAATAACTTTGGAGTGTCTAAGGCAAAACTTACATGTTTGAGTAATGTATGTGCACTTGGAGGAGAGAATGCATTGGTTTCAAATGACTTTTGAAGGCATTCATAAGAGTTGATTGGTCTAATGGCTGGTTTTGTCTAGAATTTAGCAAGACCTTCATAGCTAGGCACATCAGTGATGCTGGTTACTAAGATGTTGTAGTGAGAGAATAGGAATTGCAACAAGTCTCTAGCTGGACATTTTCAGTGCAGAGCAAAGGAGACTTTCATGTCTGACTATCCCAAGGTGTCTCATTTCCTAACAGTATTTTGAAATTCTTCCAGGGAGGATCACATAGAGCTTCAATTTATGAAGACTGGGATCCGTTCCGCTTTCGCCACATGATACCTTTAGAAGCACTGCAGGTTCGAGCATTGGCAAGTGCAGGTAGTGTTCCCACTGCATGAATTTGGCAGGGTTCTTAACGCTTGGTCTGGGGGTGTTCACTGACCAATGTTTGTTGTTAGTACATGTGTATGCAGCTTCTGGGGCCTGAGCAAGGAACTCACAACCTCAACATCCATAATAGCCCTGGAGAGAAATGAAGGGGCAGAAGCTCCAGTTGTGTATCTCCAGCTTGTCAGTACTTTTCTGAAGCCAGTCAGGGCTGTGGAAAAACAGGACAAAGTTGTTGTTGACTCTGGTTTGCTCTGCCTCTCTTCTGGAGACTAGAAGGAAATCTTGCAGCTGTGAGACAACAGAGCTGGTGAATTTTTGTTCTTGTCATTGATGGCTTCATGTGAAGCTTATATTAAAAAATTGCTCCCTTTCTAATGCATAAGTGAAAGTGGAAAGAACATAGGAGGTAGCTGTAAAATGTGACGGTACTTTGTGGAATACCTGAAAAGCTGGGGAGGGGAGGTTTCATATTTTTATGAGACTGAGTGAGTGCATATAAAATACTACTAGATTTTGGGGAGTTTAAGTGTATGTTGTTTAATTAGTCCCTTGCCCACTGCTGCCTTTCAGCCATAAGTTCGTACCATTTGCAGTGTATTATCTGTTGTCCCAGGTGCTCTTAAACCATTTTTTCAGGATTATGGAATAAACGCCCTAATTGGGGTTAAACATGAGAAACTCTTGTATGAAGTGTTGCTTGCTTTTCACTTTAGATGCAGAGACCAATTCTGTATGTGAGATTGTCCATGTTAAATCTGAGTCTGAAGGCAGGCCAGAAAGAACATTTCACCTTTGCTGTAGGTAAGTGCATTTCCATATTTTCAATGGCAGCTATGTCTCTGGATCCCAGCTTGCCTATGCCCTTTCCTTTAAGGCAATCTGGGAACAGCCAGTAGAGGAAGTGGGGAGAGGGTGTTAAAACCTTGCTTCTGGCAGGCAGAATTTTGTAAAATGTATTAAAATAAAGGCATATATTTGATCAGCTTTGCACCTTTATGGGAGTATCCTTACTACAATTTTCCTTTCACAAATTTACATCCAACTCCAGCGTTGGATCTTTGTCAGGTAGCTGCTCAAGCGTCTTGTTCAGCTGGTCCCTTTCATGCCACCAAGTTCCAACGTCTGCTCTTATGGCATTGCCTTTCCTTAAGTAAACCTTGTTTATCTTCATTGTGGTGGTTGCCCTGATGTGTTTTAGAGTCCAGATAAGAACTTGGTACACAAGTTCACCAGGGTCTAACGGAGCTGATACCAAGCCAATTCCTACTACTAGGTAGTGGAGAGTTGCAGGACTTCTGCTTGGTATGTGTTTGCAGGAGACAAACTGAGATCTAATTAGCCACCATAGGTCGACTTGATGTTTATTGGACAAAGAGAAATGCATGGTTGGTATTGGAGGAAAAGTAAGCCTCAAGAGGGTTGAATAGCTAAATGTTTTGTTAACAAATAGTGTATTTGTTTCCTTGGATGTCCATTGCAATGATTGTAGATTTACCTTTGCTTTGAAAATACTGTATGAAATTGAGTCTTCTCTGGGGGAAGTGTGTGCCAGCCAGTTTGCACTGTCTTAAATTACAGAACTGGTCATTATTTATGTCATTTACAGTGAGCTTTGAGCAGTTCCCAAGAGATAATGCCGCCCTTTATGTTCTCACCTGTTTTTCAGTTCACCAGAACACAGGAAGGACTTTCTGAAGGCAGTGCACTCGATTCTGCGGGATAAACACAGAAGACAACTTCTTAAAACCGAAAGTTTGCCCTCATCCCAGCAATATGTTCCTTTTGGTGGAAAAAGATTGTGTGCTCTAAAAGGTGCAAGGCCAGCTATGAACAGGGCAGGTACTGTAGGGCTACAGACTTTCAAGATTCCAGTAACCCCAGCACCATTGTAGGACATGGTGGTATCTGTTACTTGTATATTAGGATTATCATTCTCTCCTGTGTATGTAAAAACTGCTGGTTTTCCATGCTTCACCTCCTTGAGAGCCTTAAATTGCCTCTATTTACCTTGCTTTGCACTCAAGGCTCAGCTTCAGAGCAGTCCTTCTGGCATGGAAGGAAGAAATGGGATTCCTGTCAATACCGATTGGCTGTGCACTTTAATCTGGAAATGGGTTTCAGCTGAAGAAAGCAGAAGCCTGCTGCATATTTCTTAAAAGCATGTACAGAATTTTGAGCTAGCCCTAGCACTTTTAAACTAAAATGCACAAGAAAAATCAGCTCCCCTGAGTCAGTGGCTTGGTTTGAAGAGATAGCTTTGTATGTACTCCATTTTAGCCTTTTCAGCTCTATTGCTAAAGGGCACGTGCTTCTACTTCTCACATTTTGAGAAGTATGCACTTGATACTATGATTTTTGTAATGGCCTGTCCTAAACCATGGATTTTCCTTTTCAGTTGACTTCAGGCAAAAGCAATGAGAAAATCCCAGGGAAAAGCAGGTTTTCATTTTCAGAACACTAAATGATGGAGGGAAGAAACATTTGCTTCCAACTGAAACGTACACGGCACCGCTGCATGTTTTGTTCTGGTCTGTTGTGTTGGTTTTGGTTTTTTTTTTTTTTTTTTTTCCTTCTGCTCATTAGATCCAGCAATGTAGACAACCAGGCTTTCTGTTCCTCTTCTGTAATGGGCAGGCCAGACCAATAACATTCGCAGCATGGCTTCTCACTCGGGGTGTTGCTAGCCATCTGCCTCAGACACTTAAAATCTTAAGGAAGAAGAGTCAAAGGAGAGCCAAAATGCAACTGTTTTACCACAGTGCTTCCTCAATCAGCCTGTGGGGCTAATCTGCTGTTGATGCCAAACCTTCTTTCAGTTTGGCTCGGTGGAGCATTTGCATGATGAATTCTGCAGAGATTAAATTCTCCTCTTAGAGTCCATACCTCTCACTACAGTTAAAACTTGCAACTGCTGAGCTGTTGTACTTAATGCATGTTTTGAGGCTCAGGGATATTAAAATGTAACCCTGTCCCCAAGCTAGAGTTTAATAAATGCATACTGAAAGTGCTAAGGTGCTGTTTAGTGGAGGGGGACAAACTATAACCTTGGAGTTCACCTGCTTGCCCTGGAGTTATGTGTGTGTGCACGTAAAGTGCTGGAATGCCTGCAGGTCCTTCAGCTGCAGGATTCATCCCCTGCTTTGCCTCACAAGCCTCTTCTGAAGATGTTCCAGCACAGAAGATGTGAATTTGCTGATTGGGCCAGTTGCAAAAGCTAGTAGACCAGCTGATGCTGAGTAAGGAACTTCTGAAAGTTTTTCTGGTTTTGGGGTTTTCTTTCCCCCTCCCCCCAGTAGGGAGGGAGCAGGGAAGGGAGTAGCAAAGCCTGGACAGGGAACTTACTTCCCCATAAATAACACAACAATTGCAGGATTTTCAGCACCAAGGTAGCTACTTGGGAACCCGTAGTGTTGCTCTTACCTGAGACAAAGCAATTTCCCGTACCAAGGTGTAAGGCTAGTTGGTTTTTGTGGTGTGCTGACAGCAGGGCACTACGTGTGAGAAGCTGAGCTGAACAGATGCACATTGTTCTGGCTGGCTGCCTGCCTACCGCTTAGGAGGAACAGTAATTGTGGGCCATTATCCCAACTGTGGATCTGAGTAGCAGAAACTCCTTTTTCAGCTGGAGAGAGACCTGTGCTGAGGAGCTGAGTGAAGTGTGACTTGCCCGCAGGGAGGATGCTGAATGACTAGGTCATTCGTGGGAGTCTGCCTGCTTTGTGCCTAGTGGTGTTAAATAAAGGGCCCCTGGAAGACTAGCTTTTTAAAGAGAGTTGTACTGTGTGTAAAAAGCCTGTGGGGTTTTATCTTTGTGTGTGTGCAGTGTCAGCCCCAAGCAAGTCTCTTGGGAGGAGGAGGCGGCGGCTGGCCCGAAACAGGTTTACCATTGACTCAGATGCCGTCTACACGAGCAGCCCTGAAAAAGAGCCCCAGCAGCCCACGCACAGTGGGGACACTGACCGCTGGGTAGAGGAACAGTTTGACCTTGCTCAGTATGAAGAGCAGGAGGACATCAAGGAAACAGACATCCTCAGCGATGACGATGAGTACTGCGAGGCCATGAGAGGTGCTGTGGCTGACCGAGACCTTCGGGAGCGGCTGCAGGCGGCCTCCATCACGAGCAGCCAGCCGTGCTGGGGGGACAACCCGCGCCTGGGCATGGACACGCATGCCTCCAGGATGACCCAGCTGAAGAAGCAGGCAGCCTTGTCTGGCATCAACGGCGACGTGGAGGGCCACGGCGAGGAGGTCATCTGGGTTAGGCGTGAAGACTTTGTCCCCAGCAGGAAACTGAACACGGAGCTCTAAGCTGGTCCCCTTCCCCACCTGGATGCGTAGTCTCCCCGTCCCACCCTCCATCCCTCCCTCCCACCCCTGCACACCATGGAGAGCTGATCCTGATAGATTGCACACTTGCACACACCATTTCGGCAGCTGAATTGGTCCGAAGCCATGCGGCCACACTTTAGGCAACTGTAAAACGCTCAAAACCTGGAACGGAATAAGCTTAAGGTCCTGTCTTACGTTACCAAGGGCTTTCACACTATTTTATTTATTCTAAAATAATCAGGGGCTGAAATTAAGTATGGGGAGAATATCATCACTGGAAAACAAATTACTCTGGATGTCTTAACCTATGCGCAGCGAACTAGCTTAAACAATAGCACAACGGTTTTATAGCCGTAAAATGTCAGTCGTAGGTTCATCTCCTTATTGAGGAAACTGCCTTTTTAATGTGTACAGTTGCAGTATTCTTATTACTTTTCCCTCTTTAAATGTAAGAGAATATACATGTATTTTAGGAATGTGTGAGGAAAGGTTTGGGATTTATGTTGTGTTAAGTCCTCTTGGTCTGTGGCTGGTCTAATTTAATGTCAATGTTGGAAGCTCTAGTTTTACATAATATTATAAAGATGCCAAACTCTCTTAAAAGAGATCCAAATTTAACACTTGAAGAAATATTTTTTTGTATTTTACCTGAGATGCAGGGGCACAAAGGGATAAGAGTTTTACAGCGTTAGTGTAGCTCCACGTCTAGGATACAAGGCTAGCTTTTTGCAGAGGGTTAGGAATGGTGGTTTTATATTAAAATATGAACTGGAAACACTTATTTAGGTATAACTTTCTTCAGGAAAAGGATTATTGTGTATGTTTGAGACTGGAGTTTAGTTAGATAATAAAAAGAATAAAATAAAATTACATGACTGAATTGCAGTGGACCAAACCAATCCATGGTGTAACCTCACTGGAGCCGGTGTAGCAACATCACAGATCTGTTTGGTCCACCCTCTCTGGCAGAGTTTGGGCTTAGGGGACAGGGAATTCATGGCCAAAAAACTGACCTCATCCACTCTCCCACTGTGGGTGAAACTAGTGTATTTTAATTCCTTTATAAAAGCTCTTCCACTGCAATAGAGTATGAACAAGTTCTACACAAGCAAACCTCTTTAACATTTTAAATATTTTATTTAAACATCTAAAACAGGGTAAAATGTGACTAAAATCTTGTGGTTTTTAAGTAGACTTCCAAATACGAAACACAAAATAGCACTTTTTTTTTTTTTTTTTTAAGATTTTTAT
>VYZV01011219.1:47385-138254 GCA_013401275.1 Pandion haliaetus | reverse complement strand
TTCAGTTTTCCCTATAAGAAAAAAAGAAAATTATATGAAATTTTTTTTTTTTTTTTTTTGCTTGGTATCTATTGATGTTTGACACATTAGTAGGTACTTTGAAAACCTGAAATTTTATAATAGCTTTAGGATTATATTTTATAAAATCCACTCTGACTATATTTTAAAACATAACAAAATTTTTTCCCCCAAAAAATCCATCACTGTCTTTGTGTCCCAGCTAGCATTCTCCCCTTGCCCCCTACTTTCTGGTTTCTAGTGCACTATACTTGATCTTACGAAAGCTTTCTCTATTAACTTTTTGCTATCTTTAGATTTCTTTTCGTAAAAGCTTTAGAAACGTTTCTATACCCTTTGTATTATCACATCATTGTTTTATATCATCTACCTGTCAGTTGTGTCCCAGCGTATTGGAGAAGCGGAGGTTTTAGCTGTCCTGTGCTGTACCCAGCAGAATACAGTCAGTGCTGAAATACTGGAAGGCTGGTACTGGGAAGGTACCGTTGTTCTTGTACATAATGTCATGACATGTCTATGTCAAAGGTTCTTATATATTTCTTTTATAAGCTGAAAGAAGGTCTATTTTTATGTTTTTAGTTCTATGAATGGAACGTTGTAAATGCCTGTCAGAAATAAAATACTGGAAAAAAAATAACACAAGAGAGTAGTGTGTGTATGTGTGTGTTCCAAGACAGGTGCCTCTCTCAGTGGAGGGAAGCGAGTCCTACAGTAGATGAAGCTGTTGAGATGACTCTCCTGGCTTTTATAACCTGTAGGGAGTCTCCATAATTGTAAGTTTTCCACCCTTAGCAGTGTGCGCCCTGTATTGTGTTACAGATATTTCCTTAGAACAGGTTCAGCCTATCTTGGCTCTGCTTTTTGGTGGGGTCTCAGCTCTGGGGTAAATAACGGCTCCTTTGACCAGCATGTGCTGAGCTTCAAACTGTCCCATGTGAAAGGTTGGGGCAAGTTTTTTGGCCTCCCTTCTCTCTTACTGAAACCTCATTTTTATTTATTTATTTCCACAATGGAAGGTCCAAGCCTGGAGCCTTGCCTGTTAGAGGATGGAAAAGGAGGCAGACAGGAGATCAAATGCTAGAGGCAAGTTATTTGCCCACAGTATGCCTATTTGACATGCACCTTGGCACAAAATGAAGCTTTCCTTTAGTGGGACCGCTGACTTTAAAATGGCATGCTCAAGTCTGTAACTAGCAACACTGTTCCCCAAATCTGTGGAACTGCATCAACATCTACTGAAACATGAGGGCAAAGCATGCTAATGCTTGCTTGTCTGCTCAGCAGAGAGCAAATGTGAACAAGTATGAACTTCTATTTTAAATGTCACAGCCTTTCTTTAGATGGGTTTATGTGTTTGTCTCCTCCACAATTTAGTTTTTACTAGCTACTGCAATGTTTCCAGCAAGTGACTTCAGCTTTCAGATTGTATAGGAAGCTGCTTAAAGAGCCTGTCCTACTGCAATAACATCATGTTTTGCATTAAAACTTCATATTACTTGGCTCGTTTATCACGTATCAGGCCTTACACAGAAGGTGTAATAGGTGGAAAGTGTAATGCTGTGGAGTAGTTCTTGTATTCTCACCTACCAGTTGCTGTAGCTTGGGAAAGAGTCCTCAGGTTAGGCTCAGCTCATATTTTGCAGAAGTGAGAGTTGCCATTTTCCTTATTACATCCATAACTAGTCATGCCTGTTTCTTCTCCTGTGCTGGTCGCAAGGAACCTTAAGTGTGTATTTTAAAAAGAAAGAGGAAAAAAGTAGCAAATTCTAGAAGAATTCCCATTGCTTTGGAAGAGCTCTTCAGTCTCGCCATGGCTGGTTGTTTGGCCAAACCCCATCCCCTTGGGGTACTGAATTTCAGTCCAAAGGTAAGGAGCGCACCATGGGTTGGTGTTTTGTGCAGCCTGGGCAGGAGCTTCCCTGGCCTGTGGCTGAGACCGTGACTCACACCACTTTTCTTTAGGGGAACTAGGACTAGTGATGTACACGCGGTTGGGTTATATGTGTGGATTCTGGCAGATTGTCCCTAAAATGTGGGCTGGTGGACAGTAGGGAACTGGTTTATTAGAAAACAAGGTGTTCTTGCCAGAGCAGCTCCTTGGTCTTGCCTGCAGTAGAACAGCAGCGGTCTTCTGTGGGAAGAGCACGAGCACCCTGTAGCTCTGAGGTTTGGGAAGTACTTTTCTTAACTCCAGTTTTACCAGTCAGTTGTTTTTTGTTGTCTTCTCTACCAGACCTGCTTTGCTTGCACCGGCTTCAGGACAACACAGGAAATGCTTTGTTTCTGAGGCTATTGCCTCTGCAAATAGCATGTCAGCAATGTGACCCTGCTCCCTGCAGGTGTCTATTTTAAATGTGGCCAGGTAATCATGGAGGCAGCAAACAGTGCTTCCCACAGCTCATGTTCCCACTGCCGGTGTCTTTGGGAGCTTGCTTTCCTTTCCTTTTAATTTTATTCTCAACAGTTGCTCAGGTACTTCTGCTGAACACTAAACTTTTGTTTTTCAATCCTTTCAATTACAAGACCTGTTATGGATGTTGATTGAAGACTGTCAGCGTGTCAGTATTACTGAATGAATCCAGTCCAGTATTTTGGAAGCTTGCTGTGTCTTTGCCTCATTCTAGGGGGAAATGAGGGGAAAGAAAGCCTTTGAAAAATTGCTTCCTCTGTTTCTCTTTTCCTTCGGCCACATCCTGTTAACATATAGTACTTCTGTGTTGTTTGTGGGCATGAGCTTGAGTAGGTTTTTGCAGTTAATGAAACCTTATAGCAGCCTTAGGGTCTGGGTAAATTGTTTCCATTTTAACCTTGACAAATGAAGGCAGGCGGAGTACACGCAAGGTCACGCAGCAAGCCTGTGGTACTGGTGAAAAGCTTACAGAAGGTTGTTTAGCCATTAGTCTGGATGATGTTTCCTTTTTGTTAATGTGAAGGAGTAATTACCTGTAGTAAGGAATCCTTTCTTGTGGTAGAGTAATAGAAAAGTCACACAGACTGCCTGGGCAGCAGGGATTTGTTTGTCCATTACATATAGCTGTGGTATCGAGTTCGCTTTCTCCTTTCAAGTTTGTGTTTCCAATCAATTTAATAAGAGGGGGAGGGATGATGATGAGTTAGGAAATAATTGTAACCAATGAAGTATTTTCCAAGTGACCTTCAAAATAAAGCCATGGTTTCTGTGGCTGGTCTCCTCCGCGCACTGATGTTGCAGGTGATGCTGACTGCACACAGCCTCTGGGGAATATGCCGGGGTGTGCCTGGAAGGAGAACAGCTTGTGCAGGCTCTGTCCGTGGCAGGTTTCAGGACCCATGTGGAAACAGCCCCGAGCAGCCTGGTCTGATGCCGGAGCTGGCCCTGCTTGGGCCAGGAGGCTGGACCGGAGACCTTACTGTGGGTCCTTCCCAACTGCATTATCCTGTGATGCTGTGACTCATCTGCACCCCTCCATGCCTGATCATAGAGGGTAAGTGTCAGTTTGTTCGTTGTTTTTTTTCCAGTCAGGAACAAACTGCGAAATGTACCTGGAATTTTTTATCAGAAGATGAAAATACTGCAATGAAACCAAATAGACAAACTCCCAGGAGATAAAGTTTGGTGACAATCTTCCATAGGAAATGGCAGGAGGACAGATTTAGTGTGGGGGTGGGACAACTGAAGAGGCTGTAAATCACCTTCTCCTGATCCTCTTGCCCCCAGTGAGAAGTGTTTGGTGCAGATGTAGATATATTTCCTGGGATGCCCCAGGTCTACTAAACACAGTAAATGGCAGAAGTGCCTGTTCGCCACTAATCCTTGGGTCCTTGCTGCAAAAACCTCACTGGACTTTTTTCCGAACTGTGTTTGGGTATGCTAAATAATGTTTTCTACTCCCCTGTCTTCTCCCAGTTGAAGCAAAATATTTGAAATGAAAAAATCTCCTCTTAACCCCCTGTTTTGGCGTATCAGAGTTAAAGGTACTACTCCCTCTCTTCCCAGAGCCCAGTAGGTGTTTGAAGTCAGCATCCTACTCAGAATGCGGCTCTTCTGAAGGAGACATCGCTTGGGAAAGGTTGAGTGCAAGGGGCAATGGAGCGCAGGGTATGCCTCAGGGCTCCCCTACAGATGCACCCCGTGTCCTGCTTCAAACAGCACCCACAGGCATATGTCTAGGGAAGGAGAATAGAGCAAACGTTTGTGATACTTCGACCTCTACGCTCCCAGCTCCTAAACACAGGCACGTAGCGCTGTTTCATGGTGTAGTATCTTAAGGCACTTCAGAAGATCCCAGGGTCAGTTCAGCTGCCCACACGTAGTCTGTAGTAACACTTCTTCCAGACGTCTGAGAGGTCCGTGACATCTATCTGCATGGGTGTGCAGGAGGACACAGGCGCTTCAGGTGAGCTACGCTGTTATGGAGGAGCAGCTGGAGTGTGGTGGGTAATCCTGGAGCAACTGAGATGGCATTAAAGACAACTGACTCCCATGCTGTGGGTTTAGTAGCTCTCCCATGGCTTCTGCTCCAGCAGGCTGGCCAGCGTGCGCTTAAAGCCAGGTACGCTTTTTGCATCCAGATATCCTCAGGCAAGGCCCAGACAGGGATGTGCCACCTTCTTTTGCTTGTTCTGAATTTTGATCCCACTAGTTTCATTTGACACCTGCTGCCTTTTTACATGGGAGGAAACTGTGAAGAGTCAATCTCTACTTACTGTCTCCACATCATCCATAACTTTAGAAACTTCTGTCATAGTCCTCATAGCCAGCTTTTTCTTCCAGACTGAGCCCCTTCAGGTACTTAGAGCCATTAATCTGTCTCATCGATGCCACAGGGCTTTTTTTCCATTCCCAAAAGATAATAAAAACAATGATGGTACAACAGTGAAAGGAGTAGAAATTAAACATCTTGAATATGTGGCCAGCAGGCCTGACAGGCATTGCTAGAGTGGTTAAATTTTGCAAAGCTCCATGTCTCTCTAGGGGATGACAATAGAAGGCACAGAAAGGAAATGGCATGAAAAGGGGGCATGGTATATGCAGCAGTTCCTACAGCAGTGGCATCTCTTGCAGCAACCTAAAGTTTGCTACTTAAGGTAGGATTATTTTCAGCTTGTGATACTACCAGACTAATCCAAAACCTTCAGGAAGTCAGTGAAGTAGTGAAATGAAGAAAGAGAGTCAGGGCAGCAAGCAGAAAGCAGCACACAACCAAAAGAGCACGCACACAAGCGGTGACAATTGGCTCGGGTATGCCCGCTCGCTGTGTGCTTCACTGCACCAGATCTGAAATCCTTCCCACTGCTTTGGCTTAAAAACTCTGTGCTACCGCAAGCCAACTGCCTCTGCGTGAAACAGAGGAAGACAGAGGGAAACTTCCTCCTGCAGTTCCTCCCACAATTCCATGCCCAGTTTGGAGAGGCGAATGCTGATGCTGTTTTTGAGTGCTAGGACAGACTCCGCTAGTCTGTGCTAGAGGTGTGCCAGATCCCTATGTCACTTCTATGCAATTAGCTGATGACCCGTACACAATCACACATCGTTACACCGGCCAAGTAATCTGCTCTTGGGGAAAAATTGTTTGAAATGAAATAGGTAACCCAAGGAAGTAAGAAATAATTAGAAATAGCATATTGAAAAAAAGAGGGAGCAAGAGGGCCTGAAATTAATTAATGTTGCAGGAACCGGATCAAAGCCAGAAACTGAGACTCATAAAGCTGCAGAGAGGTGTGAATAGAATATTAAGTACGTGCTACACTGTCTACGAAAGGGGAGCAGGCTCTGTATCAACACCTGGGGTGCTTGGAGTGTGGTAAGGAAAAAGGCAAGTGCTCTTCCATGCCCAAAGTCCAACATGCAGCTGTGTATTTTTAAAAAAGCGCTGGATAAACCTTTGGACTCACCGCACCTGCAAGAATTGCTCTAGGTCCCACCTTGCACCAGATGCTCTCCAGCTTCTCAGCCCCCCCCACCCCCACCCCATGTTAATTCACAGGGTAGCACATGGACGCGGGAACGAATATTTTGCTTGTGGCCACGGTGTTGGGGAGACTAAGGGAGCTCCACAGCACAGGCTGCTGTGCAACATCGGCCTCCTCCTCCTCCTCCTCTTCCTCTTCCTCCTCCTCCTCCTCCTCCTCCTCCTCCTCCTCCGCACAGCTTTCGGGTGCGGTGTGCGGCCCGGGGGGGTGTGGGGTGCGCTCCTTCCCGCGCCGTGGCCAGCGGGGGTCACTCTTCCCCTGCAAACGGCACAGCGCCTGGCGTCCGAGCCGTCCTGGTTAGCCAGCTCACGTAGGAACCGGGGGATTTCCGCTCTAATAAAACAAATAAACGGAAAATAAATTAAAGGCAGGCGTGCTCTGGAGGCAGCCAAGCACCATCCCCTCGGCTCGCGTTACACAAGGCGTCCGGCGCAGTTGCAGGGCGGCCGTCGACCTCGTGCGGGGTGCTAGCTGGTTTTTACGTCATTCCATTAGAGGAAGTAATTTCCAGGGATAGATTCAGATTTACTTCTTCTCAGCAGAGATTAAACCCCTTTAATTAACTCCTCAATGGGTATTAGAGTGTTTAGTAACTTTGTAGTTGTTCGAGCACTAATGACGCCGGGACTGATGCTCCTGATGAGTGAGTATCTTCCCCGATGAACGAGGGCAGATCTTGCCTGAATCGTGTCTAGTATTTTGTACTCAATCTCCAAAAGGACAGAAGGATCCCATCAGGAATTTAGGAAGGAGGGACAGGATGGGGATAACACCTCCTAACAGGCAAAAGTGTCAATGATGGCCGGCCAGCTGCTCAGCAGCATCATGAGGCCTGTGTCAGTGCTTTAGATGAGAGGCACATATAGCATAAAGGAGAAACAGATTTTGTACCTGCAAATCTTGAAAGTGACATATATGTCCCACCTCCTCTGTTGCCTTTGCAGGATCTGCAAGGCTTTGTGGGAGCCAGCAGCCATTCGCCAAGACCATTTACAGATTTGTACTGAGAGTCTTTCTGGCGTGCTATGGCTGGGCAGGTCAAGACGAGAGCCTAGCGTCGCTGAAGTTTGCTTTCAGAACTGCAGCACTGTGCTTAAAAGTGGCAAGTGAAGAGCTTTCAAGAGTTCTCCATGATACTAGGGAGTTTTGGGAAAAAACCCTACTGTTGGAGAAGGCAGAGGGCTGTGGAAGTGAGCTTTGGTAGAAATGCAGTTCAGAAGAATCTACACCATCCTCTCCCACAAATTCCTAATACAGCATTAAAAAAAAACCTTTAGAGCTCCAGTATGAATCTAAAAGACTCACCTAGAGGAAGAGTATCAGCTTTCTTTGAGGTCACTGCAATAGCAGGCTATTAGTTGAATTATACACTGGAATACTCCAGGAAAAGGACATAAAGACAGTAAAAAAAAAAAAAGTAACTTACAAAGATAAGAAAATCCAATCCTCTGCCCCCTCAAAACCTCATGAAGCATGAGAAAATGAGCAGTTGGTAATGAAATGATTTTTTAAATGACCCTTTTTTTCTCTGCCTTTCCTTTAAAAAGTAAAGAAAGAGCTGTTGTTAAAAGTAAAATAAAACTGAGAGTGCTAGGATAAAAACTGCACATTTGTACAGCAAATGTACTTTGAAAACAGTGGCTGAGTCTGGGAAGATTTACCCCAGTGTGGTACAGGCAAGTTGGAGCTGTGAGGCTCAGCTCCCTGCATTTCCCCAGGGAGCTGGAAGAGCTGATTTCAAGGAGATGCAGGGACAGGCCCCTAGCAGTGAGCTGTGATTGACATTATTTTTGTAGATGACCCAAGAAGATATTTCAGTATCTTGGGGCAAGAGCAAGGGGTTGGAAGGTCATAAACATCAGTGTGGAAAATTAAGATCAAGGGGAGTGGGAGTGGGGTGGGTGCAGTGAGACGATGCAGCTGGGAACTGAAGAGAGAAATTCAAGAAAAAAGAAACAACATAGTGCAATCTTATTCAGTTGTGGGATAGTTACTAGAGGGAGGACATTTATATTTAGGATATTTAGACCTAATAACTTGCTCCTTCAGAGTGCTGCCCTGATCTGCAGTGAGGGCTGTGGGGCACGGCAGCACAGACACCCCCCATACAGAGCCAGTCTGTGCTGGCAAGGGGGCTCGCCTGCTCCAGAGGGACTTTCCACTTTTTTGCTTGCTATACGTGGTTCTCACAGTCGCATGTTTTAACCCTGTATTAGCTGAGGTCTGCAGCACAGGGCAAGGTCTGTGCTTCTTCTGATGTTGAAAATCCATTGGGACACTGCTGCTTTCACCTGGCTGGTTTCATGACTGGGCTCTAAACAAATAACAGATTGTGGTACCAGCTGGGTAACAGTTGCCTTCCTCTAAACCTGTATCTGCTTTTTAAAACTGTGCACAATTTAAAATGCTGCCTTATGGCTCTACACTAATAAATAAGTACCAAATATACAGCAGCAGTAGGTGTAGGGTGTGCTTAGTATGAATCAAAGGAATTAACACTTTGCATACTATTATCCCAAGTACTTTGTCAGTCCACAAAGATGTCCCATCCCTGGAGTGACTGATACTGGGGAATGAGGAAGACACTTGCAGGATAATAAAACTTTGATCCCAAACATGCAGAAGATTAGAGTAGTATCATGACATAGACAAGTAATCCCCACAGCTGTGTGTAAAAAAAATGCAGCACCAGTGTGCAATGTTGATGTCTGGCTGGTCCTACCACCTGCCAAACATTCACCCTGTTACCATTAACTGAAGTTACACCTGGAGTGGCAAAACAGATCTGTTTGTGGGAAGCATAGTATATTGATTAAGCTTTCTTTTGGATTCTTGCTCTCTGGTCCTGAAAGCAATGAAATCAGGAAGAAATGAGGAAAGATCATCCCAAAATGTAACTATCTATGTTGCTTTTACAGCTGGGAAAGGGCTGCTCTCTGGTTTCGTAAAGAGCTGGACTTGTATGGAGTTAACAACAACAGTAGTTTGGTTTTGATGGAGCATTTTCTTCCTACAGGTCCTCCATCACTGTCCTAGCAACTAGAGCCAGCCTCACTTGCAGGATATTGATTGAACATCCTTGAGACATTGTATGTGATACGTGTTTCTGAAAGCTACTGATGTTAGTCGTGCAAAGGGACAATGTCGCTTTGCTAATATAATTAAATTCAACTGAATCTGAGCCTGAAGGGACTGTTAATATAGCACAGTGTAAGGGCGAGAGAGAAATGCAGAGAAAACAATCTCGTGCACATGTAAAAACCGCTCGTGCTCAGGCGCTAGATAGTAAAAACCCATTACAACAATTTCTATTGGTGGCTCTCTGTTATTTTGGTGACAGCAGAAGAACCCTTCTGGGAGCTGCGATGGGGTTTAAGGCGATGAGGAGGTTTTGCATTAGTTGCTGTCAGCTGGAGCTCCAGAAACTAAGTCAGGCTGCTCCCCTGGGCATGCTCGCTTTCTCTTGGTTGCTGCTATTGCCATGTGCCGCGACAGTGACGCTGTCGATGGGGACGCTCTAGCCTATTGCACTGTGAAAACTGCTGTCATGCCATATGGCAGGAGCTGGAAAACACCATTAAAAGTCAGCAGGCTCAGCATATCCCTGACAGCCTTGACTTAAAAAGTAAATCAAAATCAAATGACACTCGTAGCTCAATTTGCTCAGGCCTACTCGTGGCTGGGGAAAGTTCTTCTCACTGTAACTTCTTCACAGAGAGCATAAATAAATTTATCCTGTTCAAGTGAGAAGGTGCTCACCTGCATGGGGCTGTTTCGGAGGCTGGGAACTGCAAGTCTCTTCAATGCAGAGAGAAAACGGGCTTACTTTTCTCCTTTAAAGACAAAACACAGAGAGAGATGTGTTACAGTTTGAGTGAGAGTACATTTCCAACAGATATGCCTTTTCTTCAGTGTGGTAGGGGATTCCAGTCTTTTGTCTGGTTTGGTACTTACGGAAATTACTAATTTCTCATAATACAGATTTGTCTTTCCTGATCCTAGGTTTAACTTTCCCTTCTTGCAGATAAACATCAGTGGACACATAGGAACTAGCTACAGCTCAGTTGTGTTGCTGAATGAAGGCAGCTCAGTCCAGGGTGGCACAATATACTCTGAAGTTCTCAAGGAGCCTTGTTGTGTCTTCAGATAAAATGGGACCTGGGATGTATTTGTTTCCTATAATTGCTTGTTAAAGAGCGGTGAATGTACCTACCTGACATTAAGCTCTGCACCCTCTGAATATCTCTCTCCTGCTAATGGAGGCAGTTCCACATCAGTTCTCCTGGAAGCACCATGGCTCTGTGGGTTGCTAACGCAAGAGGACTAAAGGAGAAAAAGTCTTGCTATCACAACGGTGCTGATGTACGAGCTATTGAATGCTGAGCACAAAGCCCTGCAGCTTATGGCACATACCACACTTTGGTGTGGCTCGTCCTGTTACATTAGTGGGTTTTAGTGTTTCATCTCTCTGTTTTCACTGTGCTGTGGCATTGCACTGAGTATTTAGTTAGGAAGATGAGTCTTGCAGTTTTCGTTTATGAAAGTTTCAAGAGAACGATTGGTGACTGCTGGCTGCAGTGTGTAACGAGATTTCATAGTCAAATGTCAGGCCTTTGTCTTTGAAAAGTCTGCCTTCAAATAATAAAGATGAACAAGTTGTAAAAAACCCCCTCATTTCTTTCTTTCCTTTTTCCCTGTGGACTTTGATTCAGCTCTGAGTTTCAAAATGTGTAAGAGAAGACCCTACACCACCCTAATGGACTCCACAACAAAATATCTTCTGCGGACCAGTTAATCAATGCTTTTGGTCCATAAAAAAGTCCTGTTTTGTTTAAAGGCTGTTATGCTAGAGCAGCCAAGAAACAGGTGCAGAACAGAGCCCTCGGTGCACATTTGCTTTAGCATTTTAGCTGGCTCTGGGGTGTGCTTTCCACACGAACATCCCAGTCACCCCCACTGACCCTGCCTCGGTTCACATTGCAGGGAGATTCTGGTGCCAGTGACGTGGCAGCCTTTTGGATTAAGTGAAGCTGGAGGATCTGCTCCAGGAGCACACCTCATGCACTCTGGTCTTGAACGGGGACACGAGGGTCTGAACCAATGACTCGGCCACACAGCTGTTGAGACCTCCAGGACTTGCTGTGGATGCATGCGCTAACAGAGGCTCTGGAAACACCAAGAGGTCGCACAGGACTCTGAAGTGCTTCTTGGGCAATGGAGAAGCCAAATATACCTTCAGGTTTGCTGTAAACCTCCTGCATTATGGAGGAGGAGGGACGGGAAGGATGCCCTGCCCCTGAAGTTGAACCATGCCCTCTTTTGGCTCTGCTGCATCCTTGGGCCTCATTGATGGACCTTAGGTGCCCACATCAACCCCAGGCTCTGCTCACAGGCGGATGACTGGAGCCATCTCTTCTCAATGATGGAGCATCGTGCCTGTCCCTTCATTTAGGTGATGTGGTGCTAGTCCACACTGGGATGTGCTGATCCACCAAGTGATGCTGCTGCTGTTGTCCTGGTTTGCCCTTCCCTCCCTACCTGCTTTCCAGATCAGTCTTGTCCTCTCTCAAAAGATCTTGGGCCTCCCCACCAGCCCGGCTTGTCTCCCTAATGCTTAGGGGCCATGCTGGCCCTCCTGGGGAGTATGGTTTTGTTGTGCTCTGAACATGTTTGCTTCCCTGTAGCTGTGGCTGTCTCACTCCCCCTGAGCTGCTCATCCATCTTCCCTCACCCACAGCCTGAGAATCCCCTGCCTTCACCCTGGGAAACAGGGAGAAAGCTACCACCCAAACATCCCTTTGCCATCCTCTGTGCCGCTGCTTTGTGATGTGTTTTTCCCCACTCAGCCACTCCCCCGAGGCTGGTGAGGTCTCATGGGGATGGTGGAGGTCATGCTCATGGGTACACCACAGTGTTTGGGAAAGGGCAGAGAGGGCCCCGGGACATGTAAGCAAAGGAAATGGCCTTGCCCAGAAGAGATGATCAAATGCTGCTGAGGGCAAGAGAAGAGGTTGAAAAGATAAGCCTGGCTTTTCATTCATCTTCTGACATTTGCCACCCTGCAGAGGAATCTGTGCCCTCATGCGGCCCGTCCATTCCTGCATACCCAGTGTGGCCACACTCCTCTCTGGTGGCAGCCAGGGCACAGCTGGCCTGACTGTGTGCTGTGGGGTTGCAGGGCAGGCCATAGGGCTGCCAAAAAAACTGGTCCTTGCTGCTCTGGTCATGACGGAAAGGCTCATAGAGGCTGCACGGAGTGGTGTTTGCAGTGCTGCTTCCAGACCTTCACCCTATGTCCTCAGTAAGAGGGCTGGAGGCACGCTCCACGTAGCACCTGCGTTAGGACTGGTGGGACAAGTTCTATGTGGCTTGTGTCATCACAGCTAATTTGTGTTTGGGAACCCCTGGAAAGTGGAGGCTCAGGTGATTTTGTTGGCATCTTCTAGTCACCTAGTCCAAAGTTCAAAATTTTGGAGGAAAGCTGTAGAGGTCTGTGTGAGGCGCATGGTGAATGTGCCATCCCAAAATGGTTAGCCACTGGTTGGTGGGTGTAGGGAAGTCACAAGTCTTCAGAGGGCAATAGCTACCTTCCTGAATGCAACTACGGGCTCCCAAAATACCATCTAGCAACGACAAAGTTGCAGCAACTTCTTGTGCCTTGGTTGTGCCCCTCCACTCTTGACGTCACCATCCACATCCCAAGGACAATGGGCTACAAATACCTCTCAGCACCAGGGGCAGTGCAAGGACCCAGGGAAAGTCATTGCTCTACCTTCTTTCTCACATCAAAACACCTATGAAGGCCAGTGATGGGCTATCTGATGGGCTGTCCTAATGTGTCTGCCCCAGACACGTGACTAAGTCTGCCGCATACTCCAAGGAGGCATGCATGGGGTTGATGACCAAAGCTGGAGTTGCAAGGGGGTTCAGGAACTTGACTCTGTGGCACCACTCATCAGTCAGTAATTTCCCTTTCTTTCATCATGCATTTATATCAAGCAGCTGAGCACCTCCTGTCAACCCCAAACTTTTACTTCACTTGTTTCCTTCCACAAGTGCTCTGCCCTTTCTTATCTTACATGTGGCCTACGGAGACTGCACTAGGTAGTCTTTCATCTGTGATGACATTTTAAATATGGGAGTTGACAGGAAAGCCCTGGTCATATTTGTTAAATAGCTTTAAAATATAACCAGCTGCGACCCCTTTGGTCTGCTTGCCTTTCAGCAGTTGCATTTGCTACCACAGAATCAGCAGCAGGGAGTATTCGTCCGCAGCCCCTTCCTCCATCCATCTTAGTGTAAGCTACAGAAGCAAGTGCGTTTCCTGACCCTGTTGCACTGTGTGGCGCTAGGACAACCCACACGGCCATCTGCTCTGGGGTGAGTGTCCTGCAGCTGGGGACAGCTGGTGTGGGAGCACCTTAAGGTACCAACAGGAGATTTGCCAGAGAACTGGTCTGCCAAAGCCTGGGGGAACCTGAGGCAGGGCCACGTACTAATACCGTGGCAATAGCTTGTTTCTGTGATTGTGCTTATCTGTGTCAAAGAGACCATCAACAACATCTTACTTCACTACAATTTTGTGTGTCTCTCAACCTGATGCCCTTTTGTGACACTGCATTTGTGACTGCCGCCATTTTGCTGACTTGGTGGTGGCCTGAGGGCAGTTCTGATGCCCTCTGTGAAAGACTGCAGCTGGGTATTTTTCCAGTGTACAGTATTCTGTTTAGAAAATAGGAAAAAAATCTTTTTTACTTTAAGGTTGATCGACACTGGAACTGGTTGCCCATGGAGGTTGTGGAGTCGCCATCCTTGAAAGCACTCAAAACCCGGCTGGAGCCAGCCCTGGGCAACTTGCCGTACACAACCCTGCTCTGAGCAGAGGCATGGACTAGGCAGTCTCCAGAGGTCCCTTCCAACCTCAGCTTTTTCTCCTGTTATTCAATGAGTCTGTATTTTTCTCCCACTACCATACATTAACAGCAGCACAACATGGTGTTGTCACCTTTTGGTTCTGTCCTACCAGACCGTAAGTATTTGCACACTTTTGTGTTATGTTCTAACATCTGATTTGCTACAAAGCAAGAAGTATTTCTGTGTCTGGAAGGGAAATGTTTTCTGTTGACAGTTTAACTTAATTTTTCTGTTTAGGAACAATGAATAGTTTGTTTACAGCAGATTTAATATACTGGGCAAATAAATGGAAAAACATAACAGAGGAAAAATACACAATTAAGACTATTTCATTTTAAGGGTCCACTGGACAGATGTTATCTAAAATATTATGACAGTACATTAGACGGATTGGCTTTGACCATGAAATGATTTCAAACAATGTTTTAATAAGATTTTGCAGCTGATTTCAGTGAGCATAACTTAGGAAACACAGCAAAACCTCAGAGACCGAGTATTGAAGCATTCCAGATAACATCAGAAAAGTTTAAAATTGGAGATAGAAAATCCCTAGCCAATTATCTCAGTTCAGCTAGGTAAAACAGGATGGCTTCCCGTAGGCATCTGCAAGTATGTTGATGAGAACATTTCCCGAAGGCAGTAATTCTATCTCTAGGCAGAGATCTAGGTTTCTCTCTGTGCCCGAGCGTATAGGCAACATCTGTCTCACACTGGTAAAGCATCTCATTAACCAAATTAGCAAAATAGCTATCACATAATTTGATCCTGCTGATAACTTCTGTACTATCTCTGAAGTTGAGAGCAGACTACCTCAGCTGATACAACAGGTGAGGTCTGTGGGAACATTGAGACGATCACTCATAAAAATGTCATAGTCAATATGCTTAGGGGACAGCAGCTACCTAACAAATGAGAAAGTCTTGGCTGTTAAATTAAAACTATAACAAATCTAAAGATTATAGCACTTATCCACCAGGAATTCAGCTTTGTAGATTCTGAATGCTTGCGTCTCAGTCCAGCAAAGCCCCTAAGCATGTACTTAAACACAGCATTACTGATCTTGCAAGGATCACTTGCCAGCTTAAAGGTAAGCATATGCCTAAGTACATTAGACATTCAGCTCACAACTGTGATTCACAAGCTACTCTAAAACAATGAATGACCACAGCAGAGGGGCAAATCACAGATGAACCAAGACAGATCATTTTCCAGCAGAATAGAAAAAAAAAAAAGGTTTCTTAAGAAATGAAAGGAGCTGGGTATTTCTTAATCACTGCAGGCATAAATGGAAGAAAAATTGCTAATCAGGAATCCATTGATAACCACACAATTCACAATCATTCTATCTGCATTGCGTGGAGCTATGCTGTTGCATTTTAGACAGTATAAGGAGAAAAACCTAGCTACTGAGAACTTGAAAAAGAAAGGTAGGTATGCAGTCTGAAGGAGGCTTAAATATGGTGAAGTATAATTTGAGGCTTTTCCTTGAATGTTTATTGTAAGCATCCTTTTAATTCTTTCTATTTTTTTTTTCTTTTAAATGAACCTCTTAAATCTGCTACCAATTGTTAGTCCCAAAGTTAAGGCAAGTGCAGCTTCCTCGTAAGCAAGTAACTAGGATTGAATCTCACACGGCCCCATGCCCTGACCTGTGTTTGAAGTCCGCTGTGTGGGACTTACAGGACTTCAAAGACTTATGGTGTCCTGCTACTTTCCAGGTACATAAGGAAGTTGGAGTGGACTGCCAAATGACCACTGTGAAATGTCCATCTTCTAAAAGTATAGCTGTGCTTAGTTCTAACTCAGATTACTGCACGCAGTAGTACTTCACAACCCTTTTTGCCCTCCAGAGTTATCTTTATTCTCACTGTGACGAAAAGAAGTTCTGCTATGGCCATTTCCAGATGGACACTGAAGAAAAGGTAATGTGGGATGTGCAGAGGTTTTCTCTGGCAAATCAGAGATTGAGCTTTTATTTGATAAATCTCAGATTTGATAAATCTCGGCTGGAATCCTTTCTATTGCAGCCTTTCGATTCAGCAAAAAGACAATGCTGATCTGCATGCTTATGTATAGTACTGTTGGCATAAAGTAAAACAGGCATCTTTAAAGGAGGACCTTCCTCAGAGGATGAACAGAGGAGCCCCTGACTTTATGCGGCATGGCCAAATGGGGAGCTGGACTTGCTGCACAAACCCTGTGCCAATGGGAGAAAAACCCTGAACTTCTGCATGTGGGTTGCTCCAGTGGCCAGAAGGGCTGCTGTCCTGATTTATACGCATCCATGGGTGGTAAAGGAATTCCTGCAGTGATGCTAGCAGTGGTCCTGCCCTGTATCTGTATCCCAGTCCCATGTGAGCTCATGGAGGCCATCCTCTACAACAGACTGCATCATCTGCTCTCATACTTTCCAGTCCCAGGCCTGCTGCAGAGGAGCCATCCCAGTGCCAGGAGGAGCTGAGGGAAACCACTGCTGTACCTTAGCCTCCAGGGAAGCAGGACTGACTGCTTTGCTGATTTAAAAACTCATCTCATAACATATTTCGCCGCTTCTGAGGAGAAAGGGTGGGGGGGAAACCCCACATTACTCCAGTGTAAAACTTTCTTTCTCTGTTAATATGCGGCCCACTGTTAAGGGCTTCAGTGAAATCTGAGGTCTCTTTGTAATGAAATAATTCCCCAAAGAAGTAATGTGAAATTTGAAACTAATTTTCAATGGCTGTAGGAAAAAACATGCATGTGAGAAGAGACGGACGTTCCTTGAGGCATGCATGGATAGCTGATCTCATTTAGAAACTTGGAGCCCCAAAACCCCTTGTGTTCACCAATGACTTTGAAAGTGATTTGGTCTATAATAGCATTAAAAAGTGCCAAGAGAAATCAAGTGCTTATTGTTCGTGCTGCAAGAGCAGAGAGGGAACCCATTCCTTTCCTTTTATGTTATAAACACGGAGAAACGATGGTCCCTGACCCAGGGAACAGACCATCATGGTACAAGCACATAATTACAAACGGTTCTTTGCAGAAGCCCCGGTCCAGACAGACAGAGGGAACTACAGGCACAAGCAGCTGCAGTAACTTTCCTTGTGTCACTCAGCAGAGCCCTGGTAAAGCCCATGTGTCCTCACTGCCCCCACAAAAGCATGATAAAATAGTATGTCGACAAGGATTTTCCTTGGCGTAAACCACAATGACATCAAAGACTCGGAACTAATTTGTTTTTTGTCAACTAGATAAAGATATTAGGTTAATGACTTTTGTTCCTCAACAGAATGTTTTAGTCAGTGAACAGCGTTAATTGTGCTGACATAATGGATTTATTGTTTCAACAAAATGCCTGTCTGTTTTCACGCAGTGGATAAGGGATTTGACAAAACTAATGCTGATATCAGGGAATTCTTATATAGCTGAATTATCAACCTGATAAAATACCACTAGTGTAAAAAGGAACATGAAGGAAAACAAAGAGTCAATAGCCTGGAGGTATTAGTGCTCATAATAAGTACAGAAAGAATACATTAAGTTTTACAGTTCCCATGGCTTTTTTTGATGAGCAAGGTGCTATGGATATGGACCATATGCTTCCCCAGACCCCTGCTTGCAAAGGTGAAAGCCCTCTTCCCAGAAACCTGTCAGACCTGCCTACAGTCAGGATTTGTGAGTAGGGAAAGCACTCAGCCTGGGCCAGCACCAGACCTACTTGCTCACCGCTGTGGCGGGCCACCTTTCTGCACGTCCTCAGGAGCAGAGCAAGGAGCTGGAGCAGAGAACAGTGAACACTGGTGGTGGTGAATAGCCTGCAAAATCCAGCTGAGAAGCACAGCGTTTGCAACGCAGAGGATTCCTATGGAGTCAGGATACAAAACCTGCTTATAGTCAGCTGGGCTCTAGCCTTTCAGACAGCATTCCCTAAACTGAACCATGTTTAGGAAGAACAATCAAACTTTTTTGCACTTGTGTCCAAGAAGGGGATAAGTTGCATTTATGTGCTAAGCAATGTAGGGCACAACCTGTCCATGCCAACCTTGCCCTGCACTGAACTCTCCTGCCCCAGTTCTGGCCTTCTGCCAGCCCCAGGCTCTGAGTAGAACCAGGCTGGAGGGAGTGTTGGTGATGTGCAGGACCAAGGAAGACAAAGACGAGGGGAGAATACAAAAGAGGTGAAAAGATTAGAAAAAGAGAGAGGTAAAGACGAGAGAAAGAAAAAAAGATTAAGAAAAAAGATGAAAGGATAAGAAAGCAAAAAGACATTGTCATCTGATTTCTTTGTCCAAATGGAAGTTGATGTCTTGAAAAGTTAAGAAATTGAGTTTCCTATTTCTCTTTATGCCCATTAGAGCTCCTCTTCCTTCAGAGGAGACTAGCTAGTGCAGAATAGTTTTCCGGTAGCCCCCAAGGTCCTCATGTACATACAAAATCAGTCGGTGCAGCTGAGGACACGCGTATGAGGCCAGTTGACCTGCTGCCAGCAATTCCTGCACTAATGCAGACCAGGCGTTGAGGAATGGTATCAGCGCTGGAGAGGATGTTGCATCAAAGCAAACAAACCCTGTTCAGTAGGTGTGTTGCCTCGGAAGCAGCACATTCAAACAAGAAACAAAGTCACTGGCTGCCCAAAAGAGGTAAGGAGTAAGTAATGATTTTGGGACATGTAGTGAAGGTGTGAGGGAGCCAGAAAAGAAAAACTCTGTGCGGATGGGTGACAAGTAAATAACAACAGTCAAAAGGAGCATGCGGTTTTGGATGCACGGAAGGATGGGAGCTCCAGAAATGCTGCGAAATGGAGAAGTTTTTCTTTCCAGAGAAGGACTGGGTTTCTGTTTCTGACTACAGCAGCGGGGCTCCGATCCTAGAGCGGTCAGGTCAACTGCCAGATAGATGGCTGAGGCCGACTACTGACTGACCTGTCTTACCCAATGTTTGCTGGGAGATCCTTATCTTTGCTGTTCAACTTACATTGCCACAACACGTCGCCTTGTTAATTTGAAAATACACCACAGAATAGCACGCTGGATAACTGCAACAGGAAAACACTTTTTGCAGCCAAAATTGAGCAGTGGGAACTCCTGTTTCTTTCTGTACTGGCTGTCTTTTTTCCTGAAAATTTCTTTCAGAATAAACCATACATGCGTGAACGGTGTTTCCTTTCTTTTCCAGTCGGACTCACTTGCAGTATCGCCCTGGGGAAGTAAAGTGTCTGAAGTAAACAGAGCCCATTTACTAATCTGTCCTTCAGAAGAAAACATGCTCGGCTCCAGTGCTGACACTGGTGGTAAGTATTGCTGCGGGTACTCGGCCGCACAGTGCCGGGAATTTGATAACAGACAGCGAAGGATTTCTGTGAAGAGAAATAATTGCAGCAGCTGATAACACGAATTGAAGGAAATTAAGTCAAACTAACCACATGTAGATGAAAGAGCTCTTCATCTTCACTCATGAAAAGAGCCTGCAAATAGTTTTGGCAGAAACTGTGAATAAAAACAGGAATATGGAATTTTTTTTTTTCCTTAAAAAGAGAGTCCTTTGGTGTGAGGCTGTATGGTGAATTGATGTAGACAACAGTCTTCCTCAGCAGAGAGGATTAGGTGAAAGATATCTCAAAATTGCTCCTATTTTTCCTGATTTGTGGGTAGGAGAAAGGGGCTTAACACTTCCTCAGGTTAAAAAAGAATTTTCTGTTCCTGCACGTATTTTCCTCTGAAATTTATGCTGACATGGAGTGGCACAGAGCACTGAAAATCCCTTCCCATCAGCCCATGTGATTTCCTGAACTGCCCAAAGGGCAGAAAAAGGAGGTAGTAAAATTAAAACAAAACATGACAAAACAGTTTGGGGGGAATGCCATCCTCCTGACCAAGGCAAGATTAGCTTGTTTAACAGAAAACCCTGTAACCATTGGATTTAGAGATTATTTTCCACGCTTCTATATGGAAAAAAGTGGGGGACCCAACTTTCATGACCTTAATTTATTTTATTTATGTAAAGCATAACCTTCCTTACCCAATGCTTGTTTTGGTTTTGTGTTTTCTTTATGCTTTGGAATCGGTCATATTTATTGTGATAAACAGCTGAAGTAACCCAGTAGGTACTAGTGAGCTGCTGTAGTCCTTCAAGCATGGTTTCCAGCACTTTCCCCAGAGCCTACATGGCTTTTAATGCCTATTTGACTTCTTATTTTGTGCAGCTCCAGCTGCACAGAAGTCACGCAGGAGGGGACCGGCCTTACACAGGTCACCCTGAGCTTGTGGGTTGCCTTGGCAAGGGAAACCTGCCCAGCACAGCACAGCAAGGGATGTTTGCTGGCACTGGGAGTCCCTCTTGGGACCAGTTAGACCTGACCAGGCAGGGCCAGAGTCAGAAACAGCATTAAGCTGACTTTGAGGGGAAACGTGGTTAGATTCAGGGAGGTGAAAAATTGACATTATAGCTGAGCCTGGATGTGCCAGCTGGGCTGATGTAACCTGGGTGGAGGCTAACTCATGGGGTGAGTGTCCTTCTGGTTTCCCTGTGTCTCACAGGTCTCTGGGGAGGCTTTTGAGTTGGCCAGGGGTGAAGGGCTTTGCTGCTCCCTGGTTAATTTGGAATTGTGCAGTTGACTGAATTTTTGAGACATTGCATTATGTTTTCTTTTGCTTCCTCCACTTTTCCTCAAATAAAAGGTACTTTTTTTGTCAAAAGCTCTTAGTGCCCATGAGAGGGAGGGAAAATCATGCTTGCTAAGGTGACAGGACAGATTCATTTTCATTTACTGGAGCCAGAAATAGACCAAGTGTGGTAAAAGCTACCTATTCTATTTCACATTATAACAGATTTGGAGCATGCATATGGTCAGTTCACTCATCCCATCACACCCACAGGGAGGGAACTTCTGGCTGAGGGAGCAATAATTTCAGCCATTCACATTGGATCAGTAGTTGCATGAACCCCATACACAGATTTCATTTTATTTCACAGCACCGAGCAACTACACCTGAGAAATCAAGTCTTCTGAAGGTATTGTCAGCAACATATCCAGTGAGGATACAAAATAAATCTAGTGACATATCCAAAGTTGCTAATCGTACTTGAGACTTTACACTAACAACAGTTTGGCTTCAGTACATATTTTTTACATGCATTGCCCCGTCACTCTATATTATCTTTATTCCACGATTCGTTGTCTCTGTTGGTTCTTTTGACACAGTCAGGAGAGAGAAACTGCCTTAAGAATGACTAAAGCTTTGGCAGGAAGAAGGAGAGACTGTCTTTCTATTCTGTATTGGTACAGTGCTGAGAAAATTGGGGTCTCACACAGAAAAGGGGCTTTTAGGCACAGCCACCACAGAAATAAGAGAGAGGTTGTCCCATGAGCTGCAGAACTGATGAAACCTCTAGCTTCAGTAGCTAAGTTTCTGGTAGGTTTGTGTCCTTAAGTCCTTTTCCTTGTGATAGTAACCTCTTTTCCCTGCATATACTCTTATGCCACCACAAAGGGCAAGGAACAGTGCAGGCAGGGACCCCGCTGTGCCAATGGGCAGATGAGGATATGTTGGCCATGTAGCTGCTGTTGGGTGGAGGAAAACCCCGCTCTGCCTGCCTTTCCCACAGTGGTGGCAATAATTTGGTTCTGTCTCCTTTGCCTGACTTTCATTTTCATGAAGCTTGTTAATTTTTGTTTTTAAATGTTTTTGTCAAATGTCATTGCAACTGGCCAAGAACCAGCACTAGTTTAGAAGAGGCTGGGGAAAGTGTCAGACAGGTGAATGGATGGATAGTCAGTGCAACTGCAGAACCTCATTTCCTTAGGGAAAAGAGAACAGCAATAATGGACAAGTGTCAATATTAAGTAGTTGCTGTTAATGTTTGGGTAATGTGCAAGTAAGAATTAAAGAATATGATTTGTCACAGTAAGTTCCTTACTCAGGGATGAACAAAAGAAATCTGTAACCCTGACTACATAGCAGAGTGTTAAATTCTGCCTCGAATATCCTAAACTCCGCTCTCAATTACATCCCGGAGAACTGATTAACCTTGCTGAGATGTTGAGTACAGGAAAAGTCCAACCTAGCTCATTTGATCCAATAACTTTCTTGATTCCTCAGCTATGGGTAGCAGGGAGGTGAACTGGAAAAGATTTACAAGTGTTACTGTTTTGAATGATTTCCCAAAATATTTTCTGAAGCTCTGCACTGGGAAAAGCCACAAAGGATCACTCAAACCTTCCACTATTTTCTATAAACTTTGTAGAATCAACACAATGTCCCTTCCAACCCCTAAAGTATAACAATAGAGAGAGGCTCCTTGAAAACACCAACTGAATCAAAGGGAAAAATTCCAAAATCTCATCAGATTTTGGAGCAGACACTCTTTCTGAGCAGAGACCCCATGAAAGAGGAAATTTACGCAGCCAGCCTTCTTTGGTTAGTTATCTCTGCATCACCAGAAGGAAAGATTTTCCACTATGCTGGAATCGTGCAGCCTCATTTGCCCCTTCAACTCTCTTTTTTTTTAAGAGGAAGACAATTGTCATCTCTGATTCCCACGTTTTACCAAGATTTCCACTGCTTTTTGTCCAGGAAAGCATATCTGCTGCAAAAGGTGGAAAAGTAAAGGTTGCTGCTTTTTTGACATATCTGTAAAGGATACTGGTGAGAAATGACATTTGACAAAGCAAGTTATGTAACAAAATTTAAAAAAAAAGGCGGGGGGGGGGGGGAATCCCACAATGCTGTGAGTCTGTAAGTTATCTGTTCTCCATATCATCTCAAAGAATGCCCAGTGCTGATCAGGGGCTTCCTCACGTGGACATCTGCCCTCCAGAAACCATGAATCACTGCTTCATGCTGAGGCCTTGAGGGTGATGTTACAGTCTCTGCTGATCTCTACATCATGGGAAGGGCAATTCAAGGCCAGAGGGTTCCCAGTCAACTCCTATTGGCACACTTCTCCAGAAAATTGTATCATCTGGCTTGAGCTGAAATGTGAGGATTCATCAGGAATCATTGATTTTCCTTATTACTGTCCATACCTCCTGTGTCCAAGGAAAAGAAAATCAGAGTTCAAACAGGGAACAAGAGCACTGTTAGGAGCTCAGTTCACTGCACCATTTCCCTCTTGCAACACAGAGTTACAGAACAGGACAAGAGAGATAGCCAACATATACTAAAGCAGTTCCTTCTTTAGGTAAGGATAAATATAAAGATTTATCTCAGATCCTAACAGCTAATAAAACACCTGTTTTCTGTGCTCTTACATCAACACATTTATTGAGGGGTTCTTAAACAAAGGTTTTAAGAGCTAAGGCTAAAATTTGCCTGATGAGATCTGATTTAATATCTGATGATGCCTGCTTTGTTTTATTGTCCTTTTACATTTTCAGGGTGCAATCTTTTCCCTAACAGTCTACTCTGGCTGCAATCCACCTGTAACGAGAAGAGTCAAGGCTTCTTGAAATGAACTTGGAGAGGTACCACAGAACCTTATTTACCATAGCCTACTCATTCAGTTCCACCCTGTTGCTTTAAAAAGCTAGTATGTGTAACACATCTAAGTCTTAAACTAAAACATTTTTTAAAAAACTTTCTGAATTCTTGAAATCCAGATAGGTTTGATTCTTTACTGTCAAAAGGTGACTCATTAAAGAGCATTTTCCCATCTGTCTGCAGAAACAATTTTGTATCTTCTCCTAGAGGGTATAGGGTCACTGGAATAATGTTTTTTTTTCTTGTAATAATAGGCTCGTGATTGCATATGATGGTCTTTTTTTTAACCTTAATTAAGTTGTTCTGTGCATTTGGCAGCAGTAAGTGATTTGATGGAAGTCCTCAAAATTTCAAAAGCATGACTTTTATGGCTCTCACTAACAGTGAATGTGTGGACTGAAATTAATTTCTAGCATGGTCTAGCAGGCAAAGCTCTGCACAAAGCAGAGTACAATACAGTTCACTGTGTGAATGTCAACCGTGTTCAATCCCAGTTTCGGAAACAGCTTGAACTTCCTTTGGAAATATTTTTTACTGTGAGAAGAATGCTCTTGTCTTTTGGAGGGAGTATAACATCTCCCAGAATTCAACACATACCAGTGTATTAAGCAACAGAAGGGAAAGCTCAGTTTGGAGAGAGGAGACTGCTGTGCTGGAAACAGATCCATAAATCCATAAAAATAAGTTTTCAAAATCCTTGCTCACTTTTTTGGGGGGATCTAATGTTTCTATGTACCCATGCTTTCCCAGTGGTCACTGGGGTGTTTAGGAAAAAGATGGTATAAGATCTGGGGCTGTTTCACATCTCTCTCTGTGCTAGTGATTCATGAGTAAAGGCAACAATGTAGGAAGAAGCTCAGGGCTTCTGAATCTCAGAGGGAGGATAATGTGGCTGAACAGCTTGGATTATCATGCTGATGCTTTTGTCTACATCAGCAAATATTGTGGTCCAGTGGGAACAGATGTGCAGTGGAAAACACTTGGTGCTGGGGACTTGATATCCACACTATGTGCATTTTGGAAGGGCTACGTCAGATTAATGTGAGCCGGGCCCCATGAACTGAATACCATTGGTGGCCACGTACATTAGGTGCAATCCTGGACAGCATCATTGTGCTTAGTCTGACCCTTTGTTAGGAAGCATGTCCACAGATCCAACTGCAATATGGGTACTCCTTTCCTGAGGTTGAACAGGATGCTCGTGTGACTCGCCCCAGGTTGCGAGTTCATTGACTGAAGCAGGCAGCCGTGAGACTGGGTCAGCCACCACAGAGTTGTTTCACTAATGTCCTTTGGTCAAGCTAGCCCTCCGCCAGTCCTCTCTTAACAACCATGAACTGAAAGAGTTCCCTGTGTCATGGAAGAAACTACATTTACATCCCAATTGTTGGCTTGTTGCAGAAGACAGGTCCTATAACGATTATTTTCTCAGCATAAAGAACGAAAAGTGCAGACAGCTAAGGAATGCATCAGAGCAACAACCAAGCAGAGCAGCTGCAAGGGTGGTTTCTCAATGGGATAAGAGAAAGGACATAGGACAACCAGCTGCACCAGCCTGGTAGTACTAGAACCTGCCATTTGCGTCTCTGTCTAAAATCACAAGAAGCTGATGCTAAATTTACTTGCTGTTTCCACAGGTGACTGTGCTGTGTTGTGGCTTCTAATGCATTTTGTGTCTTGGTGCTACTTGTTACCATGCATAAGCAAACAGGAAAAAATGTACGGCTGTAAAAAGCTGCCTTTTAAATATGTATTACATGGCATTAAATTTCTTTAGACTGTCTTCCATAATCACAATACACTGATTAGGGATTTTGTTTTATTTTCTTTTTGGGGAGTTCTCATCTCCTAAATCTAATTTCATCTCCTCTGAGTTAGGGTTTTATATTTTTGTATTGCTGTGCAGCATGAAGAAAGAAAGTGCATGAGAATCCAAATGCCCCTCTCTTAATAAAATAAAAGGGCAGAGCAAATAACCCATCATTAGTGTCTCATGGAGAAAGCAACTTCAGAAACCCACAACCATAATTTTTTCTTAGCTCGTTCAAAACCACAAGTGATGCAACTGAGGCATGCCCCGAACAATAGAAAATTTTAGGCTGGAGTTGTAAGGAGTGGTAGAATCACTGGGTCCTGCATACCAGTACTGTGTGCCAGTCAGGGTTTGAGAGAAGCAGCAGTTCTTTGCAGGTGTGCATACATTAGGGAATCTTTTGTGGTTTTGCCATGTCCTTTGCCTCAATTTAACCTGCAACAAGCAGTTGGCGCCATCCTCAACATGCTCTGGCTTCATGCCTTTAATGAACATCTATATTAAATGTGCTTCCTGACAAGCAAAAAAAAACCCCAACCCTCCTTCAATCCAATTAGAATACAGTGCTATTTATTGTGGATACATAACGATCAATGTAACAGGGCTTCAGACAACTTGCAAATAACAATGCACTGTTTTGAATGCATGCAGTGAGAAGAGAAGGGTACTTCAGAAACACTACACTAGAGGCATAAACTAAATGTACCATAAGCATAAATGAACTGACGCATTACCAATGCAACACCCACACACTTTAAACTGTGTAATACAAGCATCTTTATGCCCACTAACAAAGCCTCTGTAAGATCTAGCAGAAACATATGTTTTGAGGACAACACTGTATACACAGGAGGCAACCAAAACCCACCCATAATTCACACACAAATTGATGGCTTGGAATAGATACAAGAGTAGCAAGAGGTGGGATCCATTTTGCTGAACTTGTGTTAGGATTTAACCTGCTCTGCTACAAATTGAGATTGTGTGCACCGAAAAAAAAATCTAGCATCGCTCCCATTGCTTTCCTGAGTGAAGTGCAGGTTTTGTGCATGAGGACACCCATGATTTGAAAGGAGGCTCATTGACTCTGACCAATCTTTTGGATCTGGCTTAGAAAATTAAAGGTAGCTGACAAAACATCTCTCATTCACACTTCCTAAAATGGCAGCCATTCAAATGCCCTAGTGATGCTGGTAGAAATTTCACAAATAAGATGCAAACAAGGAATGTAAAAGTAATAAGGAGGATGATCTCCTTGCTTTCCCCTGGGCTGTTAGCACTGGATAAACAGGTGAGAGCAGCTTATTCCTATCCTAGCCCTAACCAGGTATTAAAGGCTCTGGACCAAGCTATGGGCTGACTGCACAGACGGGATGTTTATTGCCTTTGGGGAAAGCAGAGGGGCTGGTGGAGGAGGGGTGGACAAGGGATGCAGTGAACTGGTTGGTGCGAGAGAGATTTGTGCTGATGGAGCTGTAGCCCACCCGCAGAGTGCGAGGGATGGTCACATAGAGCTGCCCAGGTAGGTAGGGGGCTACTGAACCTCTCAGAATTGGTGTGGATATATTCCAGGAAAGACACTTATTCTAGCTGCGCTGTAACTTCTGCTGTTTACATCCCTCAGATGTTAATACAAACAAACAAACAAATAAATATTTCAAACTGTAAGTCAGTACTAGATAGATATGTAGTTAACAGAAATATGCATCTGGTAGTTGTCTTGTGTGAAATGTCCTTTGTACTTCAAAAGTGTTTCATTACGTATATCTAAACTTGATTTAACTGCTTTCCAGTGTAGATGCAGTGCAGGAAATCTCTGTGATATACAGTCCTATTTGAAAACCGCATACAGATTTTGAAGGTACTTTTAATATATCTGTTTGTTCTTCTCTGCAGATAGTGCACAGCAAAAAGATTCAGTCTCTGTATCAAAGCATCATGTCCCAAAGTTCTTCCAGTTCACTGAGTTAAAATCTAAACTGTGAAAGTCACAAAGTAAGATTTAAGAAGTCAGCAGTCATGAAAATGCTAAGGGTGCAAATCCCTTGTATGAATTCATAGGCAACTTCCTTCTGTAGTCATCTGTCTAGATGCTGTGTTGCTATTTCTTCTTTTAGAAGAAACTCTGAAAGATAAAAACTTAGAGAATCATTTTTAGGTAAGCTTGAAACAGAAATAAATATATCCATTGTCAATGATAGAACTACGAAGTTAGAGTCTACAAAAGCTGCTATAACTGGGGCATGATAGCATTGAGTAGATCATGAAGAATTATGCTTTATAATATTCTTGCACACACTTTAAGTATGGGGAAAAGCGGATTTTTGTACAGCAAATTCTCTTGAACCTGGAAATGTTATAGTCTTGCAAAGCTAAAGTAGATTTGCCTGCATCACATAAAAAGTCTTAAAGTAATCCTCAGCCAAAATCTAAGCTTTTCTATGGAGAGCTAATGTAGGTTTTTGTAGCTTGTCGTGTAATCAATACAGTAAATGGTTCATCAAGAAATCTGCAGTTAGGTGTTGTGCTAGACTGTTTAATTAGGATGTAAGCCATTCTATGGGATTCATAAGACATCAAAGTTGATCTGTATAGTACTGCCGTTGACTTTTAAGGTACCTTCTTAGTAAACAGACGTGGTGTACATACGTGTATATGTATATAAATTTTTTTAAATGATTTTCAGAAGTCAGTTCCTTTACTGTTTCCTCATGAAGGCCTGTAGACCAAATGACCTATTATGAGCATTGCTTCTGTGCTCTCTCCATCTCTCCTGTGGCACTCCTGGAGCGCAGTTCCCAAAAGTACATACTTCTGCATAGTACAGATCATGAAATGATAATTTTCTTCTCGAGTATTATGGACAATAATCCTGTAAATGCATGCCAGGAGAAGATTTCCTCTTTCAGAAACAGCATCAAATTATTGACTAGCAAATGGTTTGTCATCTTTTCCAGCAGTGCTTCCCGTGTAGCCAGCTACTCCCCATTTTTTAATGGGCGTTTCACCTCTCCTTTCCAATTCATGCACATGCCAACACTATGGGTTTCAGGCATGCAAACCAGTGCAGAATGAGACTTGACAGATCTTGATGAGACATATGAAGGAATGTGCTTTCTTTTGCTTCCGTGATTTTCACACTCCCTTTATAAAGAGAGCAATTCAAGGGAAAAAAACCCCAAACAGGCAAATTTCCTTATGCTCGTCATTTGGGGCGGGGGGAGGGTGAGGGTGGGGAAAGACCTGATTTCTCTAGAACAGTAACTAAAACTGATATACTGATACTGCGTTTTTCAACCTCCTATTTATTTATCTATTTTTCAGACCACGTGCACTTTAGGAAGAGTTTTTACTTTCATTGTTGCAATAATATTTCAGTTACCTGTTCCTGCTTAAACAGAAAGCTTCACATATTTTAGTAAACCTGTGGAAATCTGCGGAAATCTGCTTTCTCGACAGCATGTGCAGTGCAGTTACATTTTATTAATGCTTTGAGACAGAAGAACTGTACTGCCATATTGAAAGCGAGTTAAATGTTATGGGAGTAATAGGTCTTGTTTTTCTATAACTGTAATAGAAATGGAGCTTTTTCATTATTATTGCTTAGCTATCACAAAGTTGCATAATTGTTTTTGTCTCCTCTGCATATTTAAGCATTATGTTAGCTGGGGTTCTGTGGGCAGAAATCAAATAAAAAGTGTTACTGTTGGTGAATAATCCCTGGAAACACATTAGGTGAATTGTATTTCACATTTAGTAAAACTTTTTGCTTTCTCCTTTGAAAAAATAGAAGTCTTTTGAGAGCCTTGGTGTGCTAAACCCTGTGGACTTCAGCTAGGGCTGCATCCCGAGGGTGGCTGTGCCCGGTGGTGAGAGCAGGCAGCGCAGGCGATGCAAGGCTGCTGGAGGAAACATGCCCTTACAGGAGAGCTGCCCTTGTCCTGCCAGTCAGCCCAGGTCAGGCCAGCTCTTTGCAGTAAAAAAATAACCATATGAACACTACAATTGTTCCATTTGTCTTAATAGACTTCTACCAGCTGCTGGCCCAGACCTCTCTTCTGACCTTGCAGGACACAGTTTACAGAGGTGCAGTAAAATTAAATGTACTGTTCAAACCATAAGCTCACATTTTCTTTGCTTTCGCTTTGTTCTCTTTAAGCAGGGCCTATGTGGATAAGTGCTGTGGTTGCTAATGAAAGGCATGACTTAGTCACAGTCATGACACAGTGGAGATGACACAGCTTATCTCAAGTCTAAATGGCTTGTTTACTCTTTGGCTTATCATCTTTCCTTTTGCTTTCAGAAGAATATATAATGGCTGTGTCTCAAAGCCCAAAGGCATGGTAAATGTGGGACGGTGTCCGGGGTTATGGTGGTCACATGAGCATTGCCCAAAGTGCTCCTGTTGCCTCCCATTTGTGTCACTCAAAGAGCAGCCATCGCACTGCTGGGTGGCCCCTGCATCAACCAAGTAGGTGTACCTGTCCCAGTGGCTGACCCAAAACCTGTAAGCCCTGCATCTGTATCACAGTGATACCTAGTGCTATGAAATCTTAGTTCACCCCTGTCTTTGCTAACACAAAGACAAAATTCTGGGCTAACTCCTTAGCTCTTTAATTTTCCTTCCTTCCTTCCTTTCTTTCTTTCTTTCTTTCTTTCTTTCTTTCTTTCTTTCTTTCTTTCTTTCTTTCCTTCTTGCTTGCTTTCCTTCTTTCTTTCTTTCTTTCTTTCTTTCTTTCTTTCTTTCTTTCTTTCTTTCTTTCTTTCTTTCTTTCTTTCTTTCTTTCTTTCTTTCTTTCTTTCTTTCTTTCTTTCCTTCTTTCTTTCTTTCTTTCTTTCTTTCTTTTTCTCTTTCCTTCCTTCCTTTTTTCTTTTATGCTAACAAGTCATTACACATTTCACCAGTTGCCTTAGAGCACCCTCCCAGTTCTGATTAAAACTTTGCACCTTATTGGAAGTCACCGGAACTGTAAAAGGATATTATGATCTAATCCTTTTTCATTTAAGCTGGCAGGATGAAACCTCAACAGAATAATAATAATAATAATAATAATAACTTCTGAAGTGCTTGGGATGGCTTGTATTTTTCCTCCATCTTTTTACATTTATAGTTTGGTTTGCTTGTCGGTTCCTTTTGGGACATGCACTTCATATTAAGTGAGCATTATCCAGGACCGTGCTTACTTTGGGATTTATTTGAAGGCAAACTGTGTTAAATTATGTGCTGCATTATTAACAGGCCATATGGGCATCAGGCTTGAGAGAGAGAAGCTTAACAAGAGCACAGGAAAACAATCTTCAAGATCCTTCCTTCCTTTCCCTAATACATAATCCTGAGTGCAGGAAAGAGATAAAATATTTAAATACCATGGTGGAGGACCATAAAGGATAGCATGTTGTTAAACTTATCTGAGAGTTCTGCGTGTCCATTCATCACCTCTGCTGGTCTTGCCCAGCACTTGTTTAAAGCAAGAATATTTTTTTAAGTGTCCTCTGGCCTGAAATAAGCAGTGAAAAGCAATTTTCCGTGGTTTTTGTCAAGTTTATACACTTGTCTGCTACTACTTACTTCAACAGTTTTATTTCAGTTTCACGAGACATAATGAGAGCCTTAACAGGAGGAGTGGTGGAAGCAAATGCCCTTTTGATGCATGTGAGCCCACCCCAGTTGAGTCTGATGGGTCTTGCTGTGGCGCAACCCTGTTCCTCAGCCACATGTGTCATGCTGGCAGCCACTGGGTCAGTCTTACTGATGAGCCATTTACGTGGAGGGGAGGAGATGCTTTGTTTAACCAAATCATATTCTCTGCCATATTTCCAACCTTGCAGAAACATCTTACTGTACACCCTGGGGTGGCAGTCCTGGGGACACAGAGCCATCATGGCATCAGAGGTGGCTGTTTTTTGATGGATGAATTTAAAAAGCTTTTTGAGCTCCTTGGTCCTTTCTTGCTTTGCAAAAATTTTTCATACCCCTGAAACATTCCCCACACAATTGCAAGGTTTATCTACTCATTGTGCAATGTTAGAGATTTCACAGTAGATATAATTTGATGTGTACTGCAGAAATGGATTCCTTAAATTTAACTGTTTCTTTCTTTGAGACACAATTTAAAAATCAATGGCAAGGTAAAGTTTATAGAATATTTAAAAAATTTATTTCACAAAGTCAGACTAGATTATAAGGCGATAATATAAAGTAGCACATTTTTGATGCCAACATTTTAAACAAAAGGCAGACTGCTGAGCTTCTGGATGGTTACTGACTCACTGAGGTGCCAAATAAATACTGACAAGAGTAGTCTTTTCTGACAGTAGAGGGATTATTTTTTCATTTTAGTTTATTCAGCTAGTTCAGGTCAGTGCCTGGTTCACTCACAATGTGGCAGCCAGTTGGTATTGGAAGAAGCAGAAAAGCTTGTTTTTCACTCTTTAGTAATGGCTAGAAGCTGCGCCCTAGAGTTTACAAGCTACTGGCTTTAAAATCCTCAAAGTGCTGGGACCACAAATCACCAGTTCGGATACTCTCCTTAGGTACTTTGCAGAACTGATGTATTACTTTTACTTGCTATTTGCCCAAAGTTGGATAACAAGAGGTAGTTGATTAAAATACATGAACTCAGACTTTACAATAGTTTTATTGAACTAATAGAAACAATCAGTTAAAAAATGAATGAACCACTCTCAGGGCAGTAAGAAGGCTGCCATATATGTATGTTTAAATAACTGCAAAGATATAACATTTTGCCAAATGGGAATACCAAATTCAAATGGAAATACCAAATATCAACTTTGGCATAAAATTTTGTTTTATTTGCAGGTTACAACACCTGTTCCCAGTTATTGCACAGTTTATTCTTGTGTTTCTCATGAAAGCAGCTCTTTGGAAGTGCCCAGACCAGCACAAACTGTGCTGAAGATCAGGGATTCATTCTGCAATTACAGAATTACTTAGCTGTAAAGCTGCACATTTGAGGACAGCGAGAACTTCGCTGTTGACATTTGGTGAATCATTGCTAGAAATTTCACTGCCTTGGGATGTGACTTCCAAGATGACTAAAAACCTGCATCTACTTACACACTTTTATTTACAAGCACGTGGCTAAGGGTGATTCTTTTAATTGGCAACTTTCTAAGATTGTTTTTACAAGGTCCCTCACCCTCAACTGTTGCAGCACTGAACAGCCATGGGTAAGTAGGAAGCTCTGTGCACGGATAATTAAAAGGAAACAGAAGGCAAAAGTTAATGGTCAGCTTTCACAGTGGAAGAAGGTCATGAGTGGAGTCCTGCGGGGATTTGTGTGGGGAGCTCATGCTGTTCAGTGTGTTCCTAAATGATCTGAAAATGGAAAAAGAGAGGTGAAAATATTCACTGATCATACTAAGTTATTCAGAGCAGTGAATACAAGGCTGATTGTGAGAACTGCACAAGGACGTTAAAAGAGTGAATGATCAGATGATGATGTGGTCAGTGAAATTCATTGTAGGGAAACATGAAGTGGTGTACATGGGAAAACCAATCCTAATTTCATGTATAAAATGATGGCCTTTAAGGTGATTGCTACATCACAAGAATGAGCTCTTACATTTCTAATAGTTTGTTGCGTGAAAACATCATCACAGAGCTTGTTATTGATCACACTAGCACATTGAAAATTAGGGATTATTAGGAAAGGCGTAAAGATCAAACCAGAAAGCAGCACGTTGCCATCACACAAACTCATGCTGTGCCTGCATCCTAAATGTGTATTCACATCTGGCCCTCTCAGTTTGGAGGGGATGCAGCTGACACAGTAACAATACCAAGACGGACAACAAGGATAATCGGACGTATGGAATAGTTTCTGTATGAACAATGATTCCCCGGGTTGAGAAAGAAATGACAACAGCGGGATATGGGAAAGGTATATTAAATCACTAGTGACAAGGAGCCGGTGAACAGGGAATGGTTGTTTACAGACCTTTCCAACAAGAGAGCTAGGAGAGGTCAAATGAGACAGCCATCCCAGGAGCTCACTGCAGAAGGAGACAATCCTTCACACAGGGTGCGGTTCATATGTGGGACTGTGAGCTGCACAACGTTATAGCTGGTTACATTGGCTCAAAGTGTTATTGGACAAATGATTGGGAGAAAAATCTATTGAGGGCTATTAAATACAAAAATACTGAAAAGACTAAGCTGAAAATTGCATGAAGGGGACTTCTGGGAATATTCTGGGGAAGGATATCACTTGGCACACCATTACACAACTACATCACTTAGACACTAGCTGCTTTGGAAACAGGGTTGTTGACTAGGTGGACCTGTGATCTGATGGATTATGCCTGTAATTATGTATGCAGAAGAAAGTATTGTATCTGAAGAGGACCTTTACAGGACAGACAGAAGAGAACTGCATCCCTAACAAGCTACTTTCCCTTCTCCATCTTCTCCTATAGGAACCCTGGCATGAAACTGCAGTGAAAATCAGTGTTTGAAGTCTGAAGTTCACAGCCAACCGTTTTTGTGTGTGGAGCAGCTGGTGGCACTAAAAGAAAATCAAATCAACTCACAATGAAAGCAATGAGATATTAAAAGCACTTGGGGGAAATTCAGTGAAATATTTGGATGAAAGTGTGAATTCTGCTGCTGCCCATGTCTCAGCTGCAAGCAGGGAAGTCAGTCTTCCTCATCGGCAGCTCCTGCATAAATGTTATTGCAGTGGGCCTCGAACTGCAAAGATGTTCCTTTGCAATTAAGGTATGGCTCCTAATTCCCCTTTTCCTTGCATATGGTCCAGCCTGCAATAACCCCGTGTCACACACCCCTGGCTCTGCAGTGACATTCCCCTCTCCTCTTTGGTACTTGCCCTCAGCCAGATTGATACTTCTTCATTAAGTTCTCTCTTTACCTTTATATTACAAAGGCTGATCCCTCCTCCTCAGCTATTAATTGCAATTTTGGTCTATACATCAGTTTATGCTGGGAGGACAGAGAAAGTATGGCTTGCCTGGACTTGTTTGTATTGGAAGAAAAGGTGCAGAACCCCCCCCAGTGTTGCCTAACAAGACCTAAAACACCAGTTGACATCTTGTTTAGACACAGTTTAAGACCTTCGGTCTTGTCTCATTTCTCATCTTTCTGCTGTCCTATTTATAGGTGAGGACAATAACATTACAAGTCTACCTGAGAAGACTGGCGTTAGTATTAATGTTTCTGCAGGTGCTTGAAGATGATATATAGCTGATAAGTATTGAGACAGATGGACCAAGTCCAAAAATCTCAGGACAAGACTAATTCACAATGTCAGGATTTTGGAACATTTGAGGGCACCACCCTCCTCCTTCTCCCCCTCTGTGGGACTCTGGTTTTTACTGCTTTCTTCCTTATTCTGCTCTTCCCCTGAAGATTTAACCCCCTCTTCCCTTTCTGCGAAGCCTTGCCACCTTCCTGCCCATGTCCTGACCTCCCCTCACTGCCACTTTTTCTCTGCTTGCCTTAGAAATTTCTGCATTTCTGATTTTTCTCAAAGGATAAATATTTTCTTTCTTTTTGTTCTTCTCTGTTGCAGGTACAGAAGCTGCATCATACGTGGCTCTTCCTCTCCACCGTGTCCCTGGAGGGCTGGGCAATTTTGGGTGACCTATCATTCTTACGGAGGTCTTCAGGGCTCCCTGTATTTCCAGTATATGGACAATGCATTTCTTTTTGTTTTGACTTCCTAGGTGAGTGGGAAAAATAGGGTTTGATTTGGCGGCACCATGCAGTCTGGAGAAATACATAGTGACTAACTCTTAGCCTATATTTTGAATGGCTTCATTGTTTCCTTTATTGATATTTTAATACATGTGTTTTATTTTCCACCATGCCTACTGCAGCTGACCATGGCCCCTTATACCCCTGGGCTGATTAAATTGCTCTCTGTACATCCGCTCCATAGTTCCCTATTCATTGCAAACTCACATTAGCTTCTGAAGTCAGGCGTCCTGAGTAATTGCTATTTGTTATGAAAGAAACTTCCATTTCCATTCTGTGCTAATTACTATATTTAAGCTGGATCTTTCCATAATTCAGAGAACCAGTTGCCCGTCTTTTATGAAAGCAATGGTAATTCTTCCCATCTCTGCTGTCATTCTTTCCCTCTCTTGCACAGTAAACCAGAGAACAGTGTAACCTCATATTAGCCTTTCTTCTTTTAACCACGGCTTGGCAATAGCCCATAGTTCTGTTATGTGTGCTTACCCTCTGATGCTGGTTGTCTACACAAAAGCAAAAAAAAAGGGGTTAGAAACAGATTGTACTTCCCCAGGGAGATGTGGAGTTTTTATTTTGCTTTGCTTCTCTATTGTTGCCGCTTTGTAATGAATTTGCGGTAAGGAACATCTTGTCTGCAGAACTGCATTTAAAATTAGAGAGGGGAGCAACATATCACTCGTACCTTTTGTTTCACATTTCTGGGACGTGCTAACAACAAGCAGTGGAATTATTTGTTTGGCTGATTTGCTCCCTGAGACCGCAGCAGGGTTTAATAATCTTTTTGACTCACTTTATTTTAGACAATGGGTGGTAATCAACCAGAGACCACATTCAGCGTGCTCTTTCTGCTTTCGTGTGGGCTCCAGGTCACCACTAAAACAGTCATTAGGCTTGGAGTTGTTTTTAACTTCCCACTGTACACACACCTTTATTGCATCCTTGCAGCTCCTCCTAGCAAGACAGCCTCTCCTGGCTGCTTTTCTAAGCAGCATTTGACACACGATGGTCCACGTAGCCTGGGCCCATGCACGGCCCTGTGCTGCTCTGGACATAGGCATTTTTCTTTTCATGGCTTCAGCCTTTGTAGCCTAAACCAGAATCTGCTCCCATGTGGTGTGCTGATATTCTCTGTCCTGCTATGACCTTTGCTGGGTGCTCACAGGGTGGACACAGCTCGATGCCTTTGGCTGGGCTTTGGTTAAGATCCCTTTGGAGAAAGAAGGTTTTCCAGGAAGATGGGGAGGGGACCCCCTCTGCTATCTCCAGTGCTGCTGGTCCCACAGGTATATGAAGGATGAAGCTGGAGAAGGGACCATCCCACCTCTCCCCCGGCCCTGAAGGCCTGTGTAAGCTTCAGTCACCGAGGACCTTCAGCCTGGTGGTGTCAGGGGAACAGGCAGGGAGGCTGTTTTCTGTTCTTTCCTGCCATCCCCTTGCTGACTTTTATGCAAAGTGGGTGTGAAATGATGACAGGACAGAACTGTCATGTAGTTGACAGAGATAGCTATGAGTGCTCAAAATGCAAAGTACTGGAAGACAAGTCCTGAAATAACGAACAGTTTGTTGCTGGCATCAATTAATCAAAATAGACTTTATTAAAAAAAAATCACAGTACTGACCAGAACATCGGTGATCACGTACCTAATTTTCCACCATGTTGTGCTAATCCTACATCAATAAAAACTCAGTGATTTCACTGAAGCAAATCTAGCAATAGCTGGCATGATGCAGTGCCATACTCATGCATCAATTTGTGAAATACACAGATGGGAATTAGCCTCAAATTCTTGAGCTACCTTTCACTTAAGGATCATTTCTTCAGGTTATACCCCAGGGCTGAAACCTAGGGACTCCTCAGTACTCAGCTTTGTAAGGGATCCTTTCCAACACTTGGCTGGGCAGAAAAAGGTTTTCTCAAGTCAATGCTATTTGAAGGACAAAGCATAACAAATGATCATTAAAAAATATATAAGCACACAAATTCATAGGGTGACAATGGCAATAAGAGGTGCCATTGTGGGTGCTGGGGGCGGGAGTTCCCAGTGCAGCTCTTTCATGACCCAGGTGGGTATTTCTCTTTCCATTAGGAGGACACCCAGCATTGTAATCAGGAGACAGTTGGAGTCCCAAGAGCTAAAAGCCTATAACCTGGTACCCCAAGGAACTAAGCCAGGAGAAACCAAAACAAATAAACAAAGCAGCACGCCTCTTTTGAGACAGACTTTGGGATTCTTCTTTTCTGAGAAAGGATGGCTTCCAGAGAGCTTTCCCAAAGCAACAGCCTTTACACTGAGGGCTTCAGCCCAATGCACCATTGTGAGTGACAGGGCAACAAAGCGCCCAGGACTCCAGAGAGCGACACAGGGAAATCTGAGGCCATTTGCAGGGATAAGAGAGCAAGGCCATCAGTGAGCAAAGAGAAGGACTCCTGGAGGTAGGCTTTCCTACAATGGCTGGCTTCAGGAAGAGCAATGTTGTGGAGTTGACTCATTTTGTCTTTTCTCTACTAGATGATGGTGCAAGATTTCATTGTATTCATGATGGATCAGGATTGCACTCCTGCCCTGCACTGGTATATGACTATGTGTTTTAAGTACAGACCAGTACAAATAACCATGTTATTATATCTAAAGAAGAGACATTAAGTCCTACAAGCCAGATTTGACAAGATGAAGATTGGCTTATTAAAACAGACTATTCATGCAGTGTCACTACTTCTGAGACTTTCATATTCATTTTTCATATAACAAAGGAAAACAAAGGCAACTGTTAACTGAGTTTGCCAAGATATTACATATTTTTTAAAAAGCAACCACAAAAGTCTTAAGAATGTGACACACCATCTCACCTTGAGTGTGCTTGATGCTACGTTAGCTGCAAGTTTGTGCTTATCTCCAGGAATACAACACTTCAGCTGTTCAAAGGGACCCTAGAACAACAACGACAGTTTTCATTGCACTTAAAAAAAATTGATTATATTATCACCTGAACTCAGGCGTTCACCATTTCACTTTGATCCGGGACATAATTAGATGTCCTGCGGCCATTTCTGTCTCCTTTAAAACTTGGGCTATAACTGCAGCACTGCAAACTCAGCATGGCTCAATTTGTGGAACTTTCAGTTAATTAAACCCCACAGCCTACATTGGTGGGAAGCAAACATCCTGTGTGGGTTTGTTTGGGTGTTTAACAAGAGGAAAATTAATAAATATCCAGGCTGAATTCATTAGAGCAGATTTTTTTTTCTCTCTCAGCTATGCCTGACCCTGGTGTCTTCATTTTCTATCTGGGTTTAGAAAACTTCAGGCAGCATGGTGTGAAGGTGGCTAAGTGGGAGGAGGTCTCTGTTATAATTATGAAGCCAGTAAACCTGATGCCAAGTTCCTGGAAATATAAGCCTGAGGACTCATCACTCACTGTAAATATTTTGCACAGCTTTTGCAGATAATTTTGTACAATAATTGCTATCTCTACTCAAATAGAAATGTGATTAAAGCACTAGGACACATCCCAATTTTTAACTTAGCTAGCAAAATAGTGTCAGTAATGGCCCATCAGTGGCTTGGGCTTCAGCATGAGCTCCCAAACTGAATCTGAGGTTCCTGCTGAGCCTGCACATCTCATCCTAAAGCTGTGCTTGCATTTCTCTTGTTATGTGTGGCAGCCAGGGTGAACATAGCATGGCTTTCCCTACATGCTCTACAGTTGCAGGTTTGCGGCAGTGGAGCTGTATTCTGAGTCCCACTGTTTTGTATAGCATGATAAGGTCAAAGTAAATACATAGTTGCTAAAGAAAAAGGGTTTTTATATGCTTATATTTATTTATCACACTCCCTGGTCTGAAATATATGAGGAAAAGAAAAGCTGGTTTGCTGTGCAGGCTCTCTTGGCAATGGCCTTACAGCAGAGAAAGGCCGCCACAAGAACCAGGATTCTGCTTCTGCTCTGGAAGGCACAGGGGTGAGTCACCTCCAATGTTCAGACTCAGCTCTGAAAAGCAGTTGCTCGTCCACCAGAAGAAACTCAAGTGGCAATAGAAAATATGAAGCCTTGATTGTCTTATAAGGAATTTCTGATTGAATACGCATTGTGTGGTATTTTGGGATAATGAGAATTAATATTCATCAACAATCTTAAATGAGAATTTGTAACCAAAAAAAAGAAGTGTGTTTGAGATCTGTAACGATAATGTTCTTTCACAGCTGCTTTTGTGAGGTGGGAATAATTTAGCAACACTATAGCTGATGTTGACTTTCTAGTTTGTGGTGAAATTATAAAGTAAATGTTTCCACCAAAGAACTCTAGAGCTGTTTATGGGAGCTAGAGGCACACTCCTGAGACAGCAGGCTGGAATCCGATGCGTTGCAAAATTGTAAATTGGTGTAATTTCACTGCACTGCCTTCAGCATGCCTTCATCCTATGGAAAATATCATTATAAGAAAAAAATTATGTGACTTGTNATATAACATTAGATCCGACGTGCTTATTTACCCACAGAAATACTTATATTTTTTCCTACGCCTAATGGGAAATTTCTGCAGAAAGAAAATCCTTAAATGTGAAAAGGCCAGAGGCTGGTACAAGCTAAATAGAAGAAGATTAAGATCAGATACTAAAACATGGTGTAAAAAGATAACAGAAAACATAGTTTCAGAATAAAATATTTAGATAAGGATTATTTGGGATACTGCAGATGAGGGAAGAGAAGCGATTAGAACTAAAGAGATGTGCTTTTCATCACACTGAATTCTTCCCCATATTTCTCATTCCCCTTCATCCATCTATATCACATTTGTTTGTTTAGTCTCCTTATAGCTACACATAGTGTCTGTCAGTTAATAAGGACAGTGCTGCAGAAGGAACTGTTGCAAAGAATTCCAACCTGGCTTGTTTTTCACAAGAACAGAGTCATAACTGTACACTCCTTACCTACAGAGGGCAAATTCTGGTTTAACAACATGTGTTTCATTCATTTATTGTAGAAATAAAAAACCAAGATAGATGAGAATTTGTCATCAGCGCCACTGGAAGCAGGCAGCTTTTTAAAATGTTTTCCAGCCATTACCTATTTCATCTTTAAATTCTGGCTAGAAGCCAAGACTATTGATTTTGCCTAAGGTTTTTGGTCAAAAGGTACTTTTTTTTTTAACTGCTCAGGAAACTGATTTTAGGGGTAGTACTTTTTTTTAATAATTTGAATGGAATTTGTTAATCAGTGTTGCCAGAAGAAGTAATCTTATCATTATTATTTGATAGTAAATTGCTGTAATAATTAAGATGTAACGTTTCAAGACATAGGAATTTTTACTTCTAAAACACTAATCTGATAGTCAACTTAAAAGCTAATAGTAATTTTTACAGCTGCAGTATAACATATTCCAAGAGCCCAGCAAGAGCCATGATACAAGATTTATTTTGTATTAAATGGTTGTGTATATGTAGTACAAATGAGTTTAGTTATTAGAGGTTTTAGATCCAATCAACTAGAATAAATTCAAAAAACCTGATCCAAAAATCTTGTTTAAACTATGAGGCATAAGTACACAATGTAGTTCAGTGGGTGTAGAGTGGACGACCCTTGAAGTATTTGCTCACGTTTTAAGCCAATCTTTCCCAAAGACACAGTGTCTGAACCTGGTAACTGAGTTACCATTTTTTTTTCCCCCAGGTTAATTATTTATGCTGGCAAAGCAGTTCATCGCCACAGCCAGTAGCACTTTGCTTAATCGGGCCCTTAACCCCTGCAAGGTCCCAAGCCCTGCCAGCTGAGCCAAGCTAGCGCAGCCCTGAGCTGGTTGCCCTTGAGCACGCCTGCATGCCACGCACCCTGGCACGGGGCAGCTCCTGGCTGCAGGTTAAGGATGTCAGTGGGGGAGCCAGGAGGGCTGCCGGCACTGTTTTTGCTGCCTGTCTGTGCAAGGAAAGAGCACTGGAAATTTTGTCTGGAGGACAGATTTTGGGAGATCTGGCGGTGGCCATCAATGGGGTGGTGGGAATGGCCAAGTCCTGTGTGGTGACTCCAGTGGTGCCAGGTTGCAGAGCTGGAGGGAAGTGCTGGAGTCCTTGCCTGTGCCCAGAGACAGCAAGAGCAGGCGTGCTCACTCTCCAGGGCTTTTCTCATGGCTCTGCCCTTCATCTCACCCTGTCCCTTCCTTGGCAGGAGAGTCTCAGCTCTGTCCTCGCAGGCTTGAGCTAACCCCTTCTCTCTTGGTAAGGGTAGCTCAGGCTGCAGCAGGACACCAGGAACAGCTGTGAGTGACTGCATGAGCCCTTCTAGGCTCTTTTAGAGTGAAGGTAAAAAGTTAGCTTAAATCGCTGCCACAGGTATGCTCTTCAGTCTCCTATCTTTGGGATTGTAAGGGAATGCTATTCTGTTTAAGATAAAAGTAAAGATTTATCTCTTTTCAAGGTTAATTTTTACTGAAGCTGCTGGGTGCCTTGAAACAGTCAGAATACAGGAGGTATTCAAAATCCAGAGACATTTCAGCACATGCTTCCTAAGACTTTTTTCTCTTTCCCCCCCCAAAATGAAGAAATGGAAACAAACAAATGAAAAAAAAAAAACCCAAAACAGATTCCACCAACACATTTTGTGCAGAAAGGCAGGAATCAAGTGATGCCTCTGGTCTTGCCCTGAATAGTTTGGGTTACTCGATGCTTGCCCTGTTGGATGCCTTGTTCAAAAACAATTTGTTACTTAAGTCCATGTTCCAGTGGATTACATTGCACATTTGCATGCTGACTTGTGTGCAGACTTTTTGGCCCATTAGTTTTCTTAAGAGATGCTAGCTATTTCCTCCAGAAGTGTGCACTCCTGTTCTCTGTGTGCACTCCCTATGCCTGGTCTGTAAGGAGGGAGCTCAGCAGCCACTAACTCAGATTTACAGGCACCATGTAGCATTTTGAACCTGAATTAGCAGAAACTTTTAAGAGTAGCATGGCCCTGCTCCCTACCCCTGTGTATGGGCTTGGAAGTCTGTTCCACCAACATGTTCAGAGACCAGGCAGCCAGTAAGCAATTTTTATATCCTAATGGCTTCTAAATTGCTGACAATTTAACGGGAAGGGAAAATGAGCTGTAAATGCTGACAGTGCAGGTATGTATTTCAGGAAAGCACGGAAGAAAAGAAGCTTTTCAGTTCTTGAAAAGGATGATAACCACAATGTAACAGAACACTGAAATTTTGAGGCATGAACCACATACATAATTTTCTGATGGCTGGACAGCTGTAACTGCATTCATGGCTTTTTTTCACTGAACAGAGATAACCATATTGTACTTGGTAACCTACATCTGATGAGTATCGTGAAGCCTAATTAATAATTGTAATGTGTTTACCAGCTGACAAGGGCTGTTGACAAGTGCTAGGTATTGTCATGCTTAATTGAGGGGTACCTAACATAGCCATAAACTGGAAGATGCTTAGATACTACTGAAGTGATAACTGCGTGAAGCAGCTGGACAGATTGCTATCACTTAAAATATTGCTGAACTGCACATTTAGGGAACCATTTTTGCCTCTAATCTATATTTTTCTCTTTTGATATTGATTAGAGGTGACCTATTACTGACTGCAGACTTACACAGCTCCCTTGCCCTAGATGTTTCCAACAGTGGATTTAAGAATAGGAGTATGAGAAATACCATATTAATTAAATCTGGCAATACTGTATGGGCTTTTCTGTTTATCTGTCAATAGATATGAAGGGATGCATGTCCTGAAGCGTGTGTGTAGCCCGCAGATTGACAGACCACGTGGAGACAATTTTGTGTGCTCAGCAGAGGAAGCAGCCAAGTCACAACAGAAATCAGCTCACCTGGAGCTTCTGGGACACTCAACCTGATTTGCAGCTCCATTGGCTCTGTGCTGTGGTATGTGAGTGGAGATATATCCTAACACCAGCAGCCTGGGTGATAATCTGAGGCCTCACCCTTGTATCCCTGGCTGGGAGGGGAGAGAAACATCAGCTGACAGAGAGGTAGTGAATCCAGGCAGGACTGAGGGCAGGAACGCTCCTGGGACAGCAACTGATGGATTCAGAAATCTTTCACCTTCATCTCCTGGGAAATTGGTTGATACATGTCCATTCTATCAAAATTATATTGGTCAGATGTGTATTCAGCCCTTTGCTCTCTATGTTGGTGTGAGCACCAGAATATCACCATTCTAGGGCTGAAATAGCTTCTGTAGGCATCTTCAAAACTGCAGCTGCATTTGGCTATCACCAACATCTACCCATGTTGCTCCCCTCCAGCAGGGATGTGGTGGCAGAGCACTTGATGCATATGTCATGGTGGCTTTTCTCTTCATCTGGAGGCATAGACACATGAAGAATCCACTTGGACGGGTCTTGCTATGGGTTCACCATCTATGCTGGAGAAAGCTCCTGCTTACCCTGGCGCTGTGCTGGAGGCCACTTCCACACAACCCTGCAGTCCCTGGGCATTCAAATGCAGGACTTCAGGGGGCTGGAAAGGATGTAGTGCCCCTCCGCTCTGTGTGTGCTCCTGGGTGACAACGTTGCTGTGCTCTTTTCATGGGCTTGAGAAGATGTCCTCACATGTGACTGTCATGCTTGTTTCCGTGGAGGTCCACAGTACCCAGGCAAGTTGTGCAAGGACAAAAACTGATCCAGCCTGTCCTCTGGTCAGAATTTGAGAGGCCTCTTGTTTTACTTTCTTTGGAAATAGGGATTGCTTGCATTAAAATAGGGCAATGGGAGTTTTGCATATGTCTTCAAGAGGTGTGGGAGCCGGTCACCATATGGAAATTGGTACTGGAGAAATTTTGTAATAACTGATGAGTAACACAATATTTGATACTCTAATTGAAACTGTATGGCTTATTCTCACATGGGCTATTGCAGTGATAGACTGGACATATATTCAAAGCATTTATTTTTAATAGTTTTTTTCCTTGTTTTGGCTTTATATTTAATTGAAAATATTCAGAATAATCATAGAATCATAGAATGGTTTGGGTTGGAGGGGACCTTTAAAGGCCATCTAGTCCAACCCACCCTGCAATGAGCAGGAACATCTTCAACTAGATCAGGTTGCTCAGAGCCCTGTCCAACCTGACCTTGAATGTTTCCAGGGATGGGGCATCTACAACCTCTCCGGGCAACCTGTTCCAGTGTTTCACCACCCTCATTGTAAAAAATTTCTTCCTTATATCTTGTCTAAATCTGCCCTCTTTTAGTTTAAAACCATTACCCCTTGTCCTGTTGCAACAGACCCTGCTAAAAACTTTGTCCCCATCTTTTTTGTAAGACCCCTTTAAGTACTGAAAGGCCACAATAAGGTTGCCCTGGACCCTTCTCTTCTCCAACCCCAACTCTCTCAGCCTTTCCTCACAGGAGTCGTGTTCCATCCCTCTGATCACCTTTGTGGCCCTCTTATGGACCTGCTCCAACAGGTCCATGTCTTTTCTGTGCTGAGGACTCCAGAGCTGAACGCAGTACTCCAGGTGGGGTTTCACCCAGCGGAGTAGAGGAGCAGAATCCCCTCCCTCGAATCTGCTGGCCACGCTTCTTTTGCTGCAGCCCAGGATGCAGTTGGCTTTCTGGGCTGCGAGTGCACATTGCCAGCTCATGTCCAGCTTTTCATCCCCCAGCACCTCCAAGTCCTTCTCCACAGGGCTGCTCTCAATCTGTTTATTCCCCAGCCTGTATTGATACTGGGGGTTGCCCTGACCCAGGTGCAGGACTTTGCACTTGGCCTTGTTGAACATCATGAAGTTCACATGGTCCCACTTCTTTAGGGCCAGGTCCCTTTGGATGACATCCGGCCCCTCAGACGCGTCAACAGCACCACTCAGCTTGGTATCATCTGCAAACTTGCTGAGGTTCACTTGATCCCACTATGTCATTGATGAAAATATTAAACAGTGCTGGTCCTGATACAGTCCCCTGAAGGACATCATTTGTCACTGATCTCCATCGGGACATTTAGCCATTGACCATTACCCTTTGGATGCGACCATCCAACCAATTCCTCATCCACCCAACAGTCCATCCATCAAATCCATACCTCTCCAATTTAGGGAAAGATGTGGTGGGAGACTGTGTTAAAGGCCTTACAGAAGTCCAGATAGATGACAACTGTAGCTCTTCCCTTGTCCGCTGACATAGTCACTCCATCATAGCAGGCCACTAGGTTGGTCAGGCAAGACTTGTCCTTGGTGAAGCCATGCTGGCTGTCTTGAATCACCTCCCTGTCCTTCATGTGCCATAGCATAGCTTCTAGGAGGATCTGTTCCATGATCTTCCTGGGCACAAAGGTGAGGCTGACAGGTTGGTAGCTCCCACGGTCTTCCTTTCTACCCATTTTAAAACTGGGTGCAATGTTTCCCTTTTTCCAGCCAGCGCAGTCTTTACCCGATTGCCATGACTTTTCAAATACCATGGAGAGTGGCTTGGCAACTACATCAGCCAACTCCCTCAGGACTCTGGGATGTATCTTGCCAGGTCCCATAGACTTATGTATGTTCAGATTCCTCAGGTGGTCTCGAAACTGATCTTTTATAGTGGGAGGGACTTTGCTCCCCCAGTCCCTGACTTGAGGTCCATCCAGTCAAGAGGTGTGGGAAGAAAGGTTACCAGTGAAGACTGAGGCAAAAAAGTTGTTGAGTACCTCAGCCTTCTCCATGTCTGTTGTTACCAGTTTGCCAGTCATGTTCATCAGGTGGGGTACACTTTTCTTTGACCTTCCTTTTCTGGCTGACATACCTATAGAAGCCCTTCTTATTATTCTTTGCATCTCTCGACAAGTTCAGCTCCAGTCACGTCTTGGTCTTCCTGACCCCATCCCTACGTAGCTGGGCAATGTCCCTATACTCTTCCCAGGATATCTGACCCTGCTCCCACTGCCTGTGCGTTTCCTTCTTGCCATTTATTTTGACCAGCAGATCTTGACTCATCCATGCTGGTGTCTTGCCTTCCTTTCCTGATTTCTTACACCTTAATACTGAAGAAAGAATACTCTGTGACTGCAGATGGCTCTGGGTGGCTGAAACCAAGCGAAGGCTCTGTCTGGACTTCTCCACTTTCCTGTGCTAGGGGCAGGGCATAGTTAATGTTCCTTTTTTTTTTTCCTTCTACTTAAAGCCCAGGAGATGCATACACGTACTGGAGGCTCAGAATTAGATAAATGGTCCATAGTTCCAGGCCTAAGGCAGTTGCTTTCTCAGTCAGGCCTGCTGCACAAGGCAGGGACATGGCTATGGCCCTGTGTTACTGCTTTCCTCTTCCTTTAGCAGACATAACCAAGAGACAGCAGATCTTACAGCCTGCCTTTCTAAAGGAAAAAGCATATGTGTGTGCGTGTGTGAGTGTGTGTGTGTGAGAAGGGAGGAAAGCACTCTGTGTGGCAAATTGCTTACATCTGTGAAAAAAAGGATAAATATCTCTGGGAAATAGATGGAGAAATGTATTTTTTACAATTACCTTCCTTTGAAAAGTTTATTTTTTTTTTCATGGGAATTTTCATATAAGATTCAATTCAATAATACTCTCAGTGTGCAGAGAGAAAGGTTTTGGCTTTTTAAATAGATCACATGGAGACAAATGGTGGATTTTTACTTAACAACTTTTTAACTTACTTTCACTGGTGACACTTCTAAATTAAATATTTAAAATTTCTGTCATTGTTTAAATATTTCATTTGGAAATTTCATCTGATAATGAATTACATTGACAGAAAAGAACATTTGCTGCAGCATATGTTGTTGTTAAAAGCCAAACCCTGCTTGAATTGAAAAATATTGTCCTTGAAAATATTGCATCCAGCTCTTCTTGCATTCCATGTGTGCATCCCAGTCTCACACTCTGACAGAACAGGTCACAGAGCCGAACAAAGAAACATTGGAGAAAATTGAATATTTTCCCAATGAGGACAAATTTAACTTATCAGAGGAGGTGCAGTGTTATAGCACTGATAATGTTTCAGGATGATTGCTATATCTCTGAAAAGTATTTTTGTTCAGTACTTTCATGAAAGTAAGAGTGTGCATTGTGCCAGCTGAACATGTGCCATCTGATGGTTTACATTTTAATAGATCAAATTCAAATGTGAGTTTGCTGGCATAAGCTTTTAGCACAAATCTGGGGGAAGGTGGTGATCTAAAAGACACAGTTGGGAAGGCTGCAAACATATAAAAATCATCACCAAATGTGTAGATGCATTCTGCATTGCTAAAGTGCTGTTCATAGATGCTCTGTAATATCATAGGTCTGACTCACACCAAGAGGAAACAAAGACAAAATTGGGCAGAGACTGTCGCTTCAGACAGAGTGTCCTTTCCACTTTGGTACACAGAGAGCAGCCAGATCAAGGAATGAGGGAGATGGAAAGCTCTCAACATCGAGCAGTCAGTGCACATATGTGGGATAGGGGGGCAACAGCTGTATATTGAAGCACAAGTGAGGTGAATGACAGTTTGGGTACCTACCTGCTGTTGCCTGTAAGCAATCCCCAAGAGGGGGTCTCCTTGGGAGCCAATGATTTCCCGCTGTGGTTCAAGTAAAAAAACTAACAACCCAGCACACTTCAGTCTTCCCAGATGCCTTCTTTTCCTTCTCTGTCTTTGTTTCCAGCTGTTCTGCTGGCCCCAAACTACAACTTTTTTTTCTTTTTGGTGAACAAACCACTTTGCTTTGAAAATGGTGGTCACTGTGGCTGAAATATCTTTCAGAAAATTTCTTTTATGTTTGATTAAATACTATGAATAGTAATGAAATGTCAAGAAAGTTCTTCCTTTTCCTTGCCTCCACCCATCTGTTTCATCTAGAGCTTGTTTAATTTAGTCATGTAGGTATTTCATGGTAAATTTGTAAAGATTTATTGTGCAGCACCCCAACTAATTTAATAGCATATTGATCTGTGAATAACATTACAGCTGGAACACTTTGCCTTGATCTTGAAGAGTTTTGGCATTATAAGTGGGCTGATGTTGCTGTTACTCCATGAGTGGATCTCCTACAGCATTTGGGAGGGGTCTGCCATGGGAGAACCTGGTCTATGAAGGATATTACCTACCCCTGGCCCATGTTACTAATGGATGCAGCAGTGGAAAGCCAACAAACAAGGAGAATTTGCAATAAAGGAGAAAGTTTTAACCTAGAAGCAAACTAGGATGTATGGCTTCCCAGTCAGATTAGAAAAGAAGTGGCTAAAGGAGAAAATGTTGAAATCCTCCTTTGTATGTTATTTTGATCTTTCCTCCAGTTTTTAAAGGCTTCCTAGTTATATGCACCTGCTTTAGATGCCTTTTCCTAGAGTGTCACTGACAATTACGATGTTTGCAAGGAGAAAGCTTTGTTCCCTTTGAACTTTGCAAAGTGCCTTCCCGGGGGGGTTGCACCCACATATAAAGAGTATTTAGAGTATGAGTCTAAGTTTGTTTCCCTAGGCCAGCACTCAGAGCAGCCCTAGCTGTGCTCTCAAAGTACCTAAGCCTGGATTCGCGAGCTGGACTATTTCCTGACTGTGTTGTTTTCATGTAAAAGAATGAAAATGGTTGCTGTTCTTTTATTATTGAGGTGATGAGTCCCTGTGTGTGGAAACAGGAGCTCCTTCCTTCCTGCCCCTGGAACGCGGGACCCTGGCCAGGGTAGGCAGCAAATGAAAAACGTTTGCAAACAGCAGTTGCCTCCGTCATCTCTCTCATCCCAGAGTTCAGGGTGATTTATGAGATGTGGCCAGTGAAAGATTGCAACTAGCACACACTTCATAGCAGTGGACTCCGTGCTCTGCAATGATATTGCAGGCTCAAGGGGCTTTCTTTGTAAACAGCTTGCATGTTTATGTGATCTTTCCTACTGTCAAAAACACACTCTAGAGACTGAATAGGGAGTGGAAGGGCTTATTAACACTAGAGCACTGCCTGGCATCTGGGTGGGCTTAACACATAAGAAGAGGTAAGGGTTGGATACGAGTCGATGCTGCTGCATCGGAGGCCGAATAGAGCTCAGGCACAGCTGCTGAGAGAAGCAGCGACGCCAGAAGTGCTGGGCTGTACTTCGAAAGATTTGTGGGAGCACTCCGAAAACCTGCCAGCTGCTGGCTTCTGGCACAAAATGTGTACCACGTTACAGCGACTGCCATGCAAAGACTAAAACTCTAGAGCTTCTTTTGGCCTGCTTGAGGATATTTATTGTGTTACTGATTTGTCTGTTGTTTTTCCAGAAATCATGCCAGGCTGTGATGATCTGTTTTTGAAGATGTTATTTTGCTCATCCACAGAAATCCATTAGCGCTAAAGCCAGGTAAGCTATTGCAGAGGCAAAAGCATGGTAGAAAACTTCTGGTGTACAAGCCTGGATTTTTTCTATCAATAAAGAATAAAAAAGGAAAGTCAAGAGAAAGAGTGTGGAAGCCTATCCAGAAGACAGAAAACCAGAAGCAGGAAATACACGCTGTCTGGATTTGTGTAAGGTTTTGACACTGCAGCATTACCTCTAAAGCATGTATGTGCTGATTCCATGGGTTGCAGATTAGCTGCTGTGCTAAAGAAACAACACTCTCCCTTCAGTCTTGTTCTAACTTCACACAGCGTATATTTTGAATTTGTGGGTTTGCTTGTCTGAGTCCCCTTTTCATTCCTTCCCCTTAGGTTACTACAAGTAACTGCAAAGTTTACTGTTATGCCTCAAAAATGCCAGACTGTTTCTACAATATATACATTATCACCACAATGATCTCATTACACCAAAAGACTAAATATTATTAACTGAATTGAAAACAATATTTATCTCCTCTGAGCATTTTCTCTGCTAAATTCTTAATACAGATTCTAGGCAAGCAGGTAGAATGGAAGTTTTGCTCTCATTTCCACCTGTGAAATCCTGCCACAATCATTGAGGCATCTGGTGTGTAACAGAAGACAAGCATTGGCCAGTTGTTCTTATCTTTAATGAACTATCACGCCACACTTGTGAAAGTCTTATGATTCAGGATGGGCAGCCCTTCACAGCAAGAATGTTAGGAATGCTAAAAATAAAAGCCTGGGGAACTTTTAGAAAAGAAAATTAAATGTAGTATGATGATGCTTCAACTGGGTTGGAGCAGAAATGCCACAAATGATAGGTTTTGTCTGCAGATGTAAAACCTTTAATCAAATCAGCTTAGGCAACATTTCATTTTCAAGAAGGTCTGGCATCTGTAAATTGTGGGCTAATTGCAGGAGATGCTAGAGAATGTTACTGAGGCAACCACCTGAATGGAATAAACTGGGATTTAAATCTTCTTTCAAACACATCAATCATGGAACTTTTTCCAAAACAATGAAGAAATATATTAATCTCAGACTTTCATATTAGTGATCATGTCTCTTTCTGTGTGAAGAAAAAAGGAACTTTATACAAAACACTTTATGTTCCTCCTCATTTCACAGCAGAGGGGTGATGGGTTTCAGTGAGTGTAAGCTAGGTATCTGAAGTCAAAGTCAGCTTCCCGATATGACCCTTTCTAGCTTGCAGGGAAAACCCACACAGCAAATGCTAGAGTCTGGGGCCAGATATGTCCTATAGCCTTCTCAAGGTGAATCTCTCCTAGTGCAGAATGATTCCCTGACATCTGCCTATGAATTTTATCTAGTCTGTTTTTCGAGTTGCCAAGTGGATAGCTTTCCATCCCTTCCTTTAGCATAGCATTTTCTTCTATTAACGCTTATGAAAATTCAGTTCTTTGTATCCAACTCTTCATGAGGTTTCAGCTGTCTCTAAAGGTGTACAGAGGCAGATAGCATAGGAAGTTGCTGCCTCTGATGCTCTTTAGCCACTAGGTATGTTCAGAAATCCCATTTTTGAACTCTGTGCCCCCGTTCCAAGTTAGGCTAATTTTCTGCATTAGCATTTCACAAAACAAACAGAAGTTTAAAGCAGGGAAATTGAAATTTCTGCACTGCATGTTAATCCATGGGGGACATCATCACATTGTCATGGATTTTATATATGGGATCTAAAGCATGGGGAGCAAGAGAAGCAAATGTGTAAAGGTATTTGGGATATTAGACAAAAAGATTTTCTGCAATGCTGTTTCTTTACTAGCCAAGGATTATTATTTGTTGCACTTCTGTCATTGTCCCTTTTGCCATCTACACGGTGGTGTCTTGTTAGTGGTAAGTGATGGAGAGAGAAGGTACAGGAGTAAAAGCTACCTCAATTAAAAAGAAGTGGTTCTTCAGTGAAGATGATTATGAATATATATGACTCTTTCTGCTTGCACTAGATATGTTGAACTGGCTTTTCATGTTCTGCCACATTAGGTAAAAGATCCTGGAGAAAAATAAGTGGCAGGTTACGGTATACCTGGGGCAAGCCATAGAGCAGTGCACATCCACCGACACAGTAATAATAGCTTTCCAAGAAAGAAAATGCAGAACAACTTGTCTAACATCAACACTCCTCTGTTTTCCCATAAGAGCATCAATAATCAGGAGTCTTTTCAATGTGCTGCTGATGCAGGGTAAGATTTTTGGAGGTGTTGAGCAACCATTTCTTCCCCCTCTCCCCACTTCCCCCTCAGCACCAGTGATTGCTGTTAGCACTTCAAAACTCTGGAATTGGAAAATGCTATATGCTCAGGAAGAGGAAGGACATTATGATTAAAACATGTTTTCCTGGTGTATTTTATTCCAAAACACCTTTAGTGGCTGAAAATGGGTCACGACAAGGACTTGGGAGCTGTACTGCCCTGCTGGGGAGCAGCAGTTGGTTCCCAGAGAAGCTGTGAGAAATGGTGCTAAGTGGCAGGTGAGCTAATAATGAGGTTATCATCTCCTCACTTCACCTCCTCCCCAAACTGCAAGCAGCATTCAGGAAAAAAGCCACGTAACAAGGGTGAGAAGTCCCTCCTTGCTCTCACACAAAGGGATTTATTGGAGAAAGGTGCTACCAAAGTGTCAAAGATACAGGGAAGCAAAATGTCCTGACTGTAGGTTCCTGTTTGATGCTAACAGGCAGACCAGCCAAGCCCAGTCCCAAGCCCAGTGAAATGTTACGTATTTTCTGCTCAGGCAGTGTTGTAGTTGGTTTAGGTCCACATTATTCAAGAAGGACAATGGGTGCTTGCAGCTGACTTACTCACCTGCTCTGGTGAGGAGAAAGGGGAGGAGGGCAGAGCTGGGAACGCCAAGCAGGAAAATACACAGGTCATACAGAAATGCTTGACACTGACTTTAAGGATATTAATTCCTTAACATAATGAGAAAGGAAAAGAAAAGGAAAAGAGAAGAAAAGAAAAGAAAAGAAAAGAAAAGACAAAAGAAAAGAGAAAAGAAAAGAAAGAAAAGAAAAAAATGCTTACATTACATATGTGCATATTTGTTTTATAACAAAATAATAGGATCCTGTGGCCAACAGTGAAATAAGATTAGCTAGTAACAGGTATTTCTGATATTTTGCCATAATGAAATGGCATGTTTGAATACAGAGAAGAACAAATAATGAGATTCTTGACTTGCCCCCTTCCTGTGCTTTAATTGTAAACATGCAGATGCAATCCATAATGCTAAATAAGATTTCCCCACATTTCCTTCTGAAAATGGTTTTAAGCAAGATAAGGCACTAAAATTTAATCCTTCTAAGAATGTGCAAATACTGAATCCTTGATGCAGACACAATCTTACCATGAATTTATATGGGAGCTTTAATGGTTTTGTAAATTAATCAATAACGTGGTTAAATTATATTTGCTCAGCTAATTATTTTCCATGTCCTGTAAATTAGAACTTCAGTAGTCTCTAAGAAAAATCAGTCCTGCTGCTTGTATCACACTTGTGTTTACTTACTGATATGTTATTAAAGTGCTTGTTTATTTGTTCTGCTATAGGCTGGTAGCTTTTTCTTTGCTGTTTGAGTGGCAACAATGGGGCTGCAAAGTCATGCAATGATAATTACATTATTATATATTTAATATGCCAAATCCATTTTAGCAGAGAAATACTGTGCATATATAGCCTCTCCTCAAAATCCTTCATGTCTCACTCTTGGGGGAACAGGATTTAACCACCCTCTTCCCCCAAGAAATCTTCAGGATTTTTTTTGATGGCTGAAATGGACTTTGATTGGATTCTTAGCCTTGTGACTTTGAAGGGCACAGCTTCAAGCATGGGTTGGATTAGATGACATACAGATGCTCCTTCTAACTTGAATTACTCTGTGATTCTATGAATCTGGTCATCCGAGAAGTTTTCCCAAAGTCCTGTACCCAGGCCCCCATCACTTAATGGGTCTGTATGACAGTACTAGTTTCAGCATGCAAAGCAGCAAATTGTGATTTCAGTTACACAGATCCGGACTCTCTCATGCTATAGCAGTCTACACAGTTCCTACATCAATACAGTAAGAGTTAGTGTGGCCTCTCCAAGTTAATGGATTGGGAATGTATACATTCTGCCCAACAGAATCAAGTCACCCTTTATTGCTGGCCAGAAGGTGACACCCTTCACAGGAGACCAGAGGCTGCAGCAGGAGGTGAGCTATTACCCCCCAGAACCCTTGCACCTGCAGCACACCTCACCTTTGGGAGGAGGGCACTGCCCGCTCCCCTGCGCACACAGGCCAGCAAAGACAAGGAGCGCAGCAGGGCACCAGAGCCTGGGGCTGCAGAGTGTAAAGCCCAGGGGCAGTCAAAAATGACATGGGCCTTCAGCTCACATCGCAGTTATGGTCCCCAGCTCAGGAGGCCATAGGGCCCCTGCCTTGCTTTGCTTACAGACATGGCAAAAGGGGCTTGAACTGCCAGGGGAGGCTGACTGATGGCGAGCAGGAGCCAAAACTGCACATAAAAACGTGTGGCAGGAGAAATGCAGAGCAGGCAGTGTAGTTGCAGTGGGATCAGATACCGCTGAGCACCACAGCAGTAGGAGCAAACCCGAAAAAACAGACTCCTGCTTGGCTTCTCCTCCCTTAAAATGCTTTTGGAGCTGCCATCAGACTAACTGTACTTTTCAGGGCAAGGCTCTCAGTGCCTTTGGATTAGGAAAGGCATGCAGACAGCAGGTTTGATTTCAGGGATATAAACAAAGCCAAAAGGGCATAATGAAAAGTTGCCTGGCCACATATCAGGGCTCAAGGGACCAGGAACAGAAGGAGAGGTTACCTGCCTTCATCATTTTAGCATGTCTTCATAAGCAGCAGCCTGCTGCAGAGGTTGGAAAAGCAGGTGGATATGAAAGCCAAACTGAATATGGAAAGATTTGTAGAGTACTTCTTACTTTCCCTTGCCTCCTAACCACAGTTTTATGCACACACACACACACAGAAACACACTTAAGAAGCATAAAATATTACATGTAAGTGGGACTTTTATCTTTTCTCTATCTTTGATATGCCAACAAGGCGGCATATTTAACACTGCATTGCTCTGTTTTTTTGCATTTGCTTTCTGTTTTCAGAGATATATAAATGGCAAGAAAAAGAAATAGAGGCAAGAAAGTTCAAATAAATAGCAGGAGACTAGTATTTCAATATCTAGCTAATATCCTAAATCGATCTTTTACAGTGTAACAAATCAGTTCTTGTCTTAACATATGGAGTACTACTTTATAACAAAAGATCCTAGTTTATGCCTAATTTTTTATTTCCCATGTTAAGGCACATGCAGAGATCAGGCTCAATATTTCATGCATACATTTGTAGCTATATGAATTTGTAAAAAGAATCCACTGTTACATGCCTGTTTTTTTCTAGATTTTTGAATGTGGTTTCTGTTACTCTGACTTTCCCTAATTTCTTCACCTCACATTTTCCAGGATTGTCTGCTGGTCACATCACACAAGAACTCTTGAATGAACAGTTCACCTGTTCTCCATACTTATTATGTTTTAATTTTTTTTTAATGAAAATGATGTTTTTCTAAAGTATCTGTTTGTACATGGATAGCTCTAATAGGTCTTTACTTGGAGAGCCAATGTTTTCCGTTGTACTAGACTCCATCACAGAGTAATTGCTGGGTTCACTTTTGCACAGGAAAACAATCTGCTACATAGCTTAAATCACCATTCTGTAGACCTGATTGTGCAATCATTTAAGCATGTGGGTATCTCCAGAAGCCTGACTGTTCCCATAACACTCGGTAGAGCAACAGAAATGTATAAAGCTATATATGTATACAGGTATTAGCAGGATTGAGGTCTCTTAATTGTTCCTGCTACCTCTTAAATGGTCTTTTGCAGCTTTGATTATCCTCTGCAGACCTGTTTCAGGTTCCGAGTTACTTTATCTTTATCCTTTTGATTTGATTTTTTCCTTGATCCTGTCACTGCAGTACTCTCCTTCAAGCTTCAGAACAAAAGTACTTTTGGGAGCAGAGGCCCTGTGGCAGGGAGTGCAACTCTCCTTTCCTCCTGGCAGTTTGCCACTGAGCGGAGCCAAGGCAGAATATTCTTGCTTGTTAAGTGCAACAGCTTCAGTAACTGCACCAGTGCACACCTAAGGCTCCCTATCAAGACCAGTCAATTTCGTTAGCACAGGCAAACCTGTAGAGTTAACCAAGAGTTAAGGGTAGGGCTTACTGTTTAAAAAATTTTTTAAATAAGAGACTTCATTGCAAAGCATTTTCCTCAGAAGGTGCATTTACCCTAAGTGGCTCTTGCTGGTTTACACACACCCTGTCCTTTCTCTTGCTTTGGAAAGTTGTTCCACTTGATTGCTCAGTTTGCCTCTTTGAGTCAGCAGTGGCAGGGGAATTATAAAGGCAATGAAGGCGCAGCCAAGTCCCAGGTAGCGTGTGCCAGATTTAAACTGATTTAAAGTTGTGCAGACTGACTCTGAAACTTTCTTTGCACAAGGAACAACGACTTTCAGAAAAAGTTGCTCTTTTTTTTTTTTTGCCAGCAGTGTGTGTGCCTGGCTCAGGGAACCTGCTGAGCGCTGCTCACCTTGTTTCAAAGGCAGCATGGTTGGTGGTGCTTTGCAGATTGCTGGGCTGCTTGTTGGTGGCATTGGCATGATCGGGACGTTCGCTGTCACAGGCATGCCTCAGTGGAGGGTGTCTGCCTTCATCGAGAACAACATCATCGTGTTTGAGACCATTTGGGAAGGCCTGTGGATGCACTGCATCAGGCAAGCCAACATCAGGATGCAGTGCAAGGTCTACGACTCCGTGCTGGCCCTCTCACCGGACCTGCAGGCATCCAGAGGGCTGATGTGTGCTGGGTCGGTGCTCTCATTCCTCTCTTTCATGGTTGCCATTATTGGGATGAAGTGCATGCGGTGTGCGCAGAGCAGCTGGCAAGCCAAGGGCTATATTATTCTGATGGCTGGGCTCCTCTTCATCCTCTCGGGTGCTGTCGAGCTCATTCCAGTCTGCTGGGTTGCCAGCACCATCATCCATGACTTCTACAACCCCGTGGTCAACATTGCACAGAAAAGGGAGCTTGGAGAGGCCCTCTACCTGGGCTGGGTAGCTGCCTTCTGCCTCATTGCTGCTGGAGCCATATTCTGTTGCTTTTGCTGCTGTTGTGAGAAAACCAGAAGCTATGGATACTCCACACCGACCCACTATGTCACTCACAGCCAGCATTTGTACAGGAAGACTGGAAGCTCATACTCCAAAAGTCAGTACGTCTAGAAGCCTCCTGCCTTTTCCTGTTTTTGAAGCATTCAATTTGTCTGGATGGATTTCAGCTTTTGCACAAAAGGGCAGCTGGAAAGCTGCCTTTGCCTTCTGCCCCGTAACTGCTGCTGTTGGGGCTGCGTTTTGGAGCTGCAGTTAGCCTGAGTGGGCTCTACTGTGGCTAATGCTGCAGCAAGGACAATTGTAATGCATGGAAAGGTGAATGTTTAATATTATTTTAATAGTAACTTGGAATAGCTTTTGGGTTGCGTTGCTTTGGTTTGGGTTGCATTTTATGTGCAAAACAGTAGTAAAAGGCTTAGAGTTCCACTGTAATATGAAATTCTGGCCTATTGCAAAGAAGAGGGGAGTTCAGCAGCTGGTGTTTTTTTTTTTTTTTCCTACCTGGGAAAGAGAGGGTAACAGTGAATAAGGACGACATAATAATGGTTTAAAAGAAAAGCATTCACTACGGGATTGATTTACTGTAGTTTTAATGGGAGGCTGCATGAAGAATTTATTCAGCAGAGGAAGGTAAGCTGAAATATATGAAAAATATCCCTTATTTCAGAGAATAAACATAGTTCTATGTTCATCCTAAATATAATCTTTTTGGTGAAAGTTAATATTCCTTTTGTAATACATATAAGTCAAACTAATTTACATCCGTCTTTTCAGAAGCAGCAGTATTCCCTTACAAACTCCTCGTGGCTTACAATATTTTGCAATATTTCACAGATCACAAACACTATGTGGGTTACTTGCCACAGGACTCTGTGATAATATATGTTTTTAAATAAGGGTCCTTTGTACAATCAGGCCAGTATTTTTGCTGAAACCCACTCACCCCAGCATAGTTTATAGGCATAAAGAAAATAAACAGTGATAGTATTTTCTCACAGTTCACATTTAAACAAGTTAATATTTTTAATAATAAGATCATGTACCCATGATAAGCAACAATGTAAAGAAACTAAGTCTACTGAAAAATAAATAGTTCCAAAAATATTAATCTAATAAATGACCTAAATTAATCAATAGTAGTAACATTTTAATAGAATTTTGTAACCAATGAGTAAGTTGTAACTCCAGACCCACAGAAATCAATGGAATTTTGCCTTTGACTGAACTGGGAACATAATTCAATTTGTGGTTTAATGGAGAACAACATTCTTGTTCTAGAGTTTGATTGACTGTTTTAAATATTTTATAGAAAGTTTATTATGTGATCTGTAGTTCTCTAGTAAATTCCTTGGACTATTACAACCTGAAAGTTTGGAAGCAAATTTTTCATTTCAGAAGATGCAACTCTGAACAAGCTAGAAGAAATCAAAATCTGCTCTTGAACTCTCTTCACAGTGTTTGTAAGATACATAGTAAGATGTGCTTGATTATGTAATTTTATTTTTCTTCCTTATTTTTAAGCAAATTATTTCTACATATGTATATGTGTAACGTGCATGACCTTTCTGTAATATAGCAGTATGTGGCTGTATTTCCTCTGTATTCCTTCATTAATGTTTATGCACCAGCACAGTCTCTTTTTTGGGTGGAAAAGAGTGGAGGAGAAAACCTGTTGTTAGTGGCATTTTGTGAATATCCTACACAGAATTCATAGCTAGAACACCAGTTTTTATAACAATGTCTATAATAAAGTCATCTCCCTAGTTCATCGCTCTAAAAGGTAGGTACAAGATCTTACTCAGAAAACTACATGTATATGTACTGTTGCACTATAGTTATCTCTGCTGTCAAAACACAGAGTGACTCGTACAGTATTCTTCTACAGGTCTGAGGCAGAACTCAGTGAGAAGTGAGATAAGCCTGACATCTCTGAAAAAGCCCTGTGTACATCGAACACTACAGCTACATTGGATAGTATTGTCTGTTCCTGGTAAAGCACACACTGATCTACCTGTACAAAAAAAAGAAGATACAAGAAGACTCCAAAAAATCTTCCAAAACTATCCACAGGACTAACAGGAACACAAATCCAATGGACTGTGAATGGGACCCTGAATTTTTTGAAAAATCTCTCTTAGAGATCCTGTATATGCTGCAAACAGTTCACCTCATTGCAACATATACATATTCCCGCTTAAGTACCTCCCATGCAGAGCCAGCCATTTCCTTTAATTGTATCTCACCCACATACCATATCTTCAAGTGAACTGAAATGAAAGCTTCCAGTTTAAACAGAGCAGGGCTCCCCCAGGTTTGTGCATTAAATAAACCCTGAGTCATCTGAGCAGAGGGTCCGATCTAGGGGTATATATTCAAGCACAAAACAACTGCCTGAAGCAATAGACTTTCAAATATTGTATCCTGTAATTTAGGACTAATTTTCATGCTTACAGACAAGAGACATTATTTTGGAAATAAGCAGTACTGCCTCCATAAATGAAACCGAGGGTGTCTAGCTTGTTCCCCTTTGCCCTGCACTTTGGGCGCTTGTACGCATTCTTGCAATGTAAAATGGATGTGGAGCCTTTCCAGGTCCATCTGCTGCCCTCTGTGCTGTGTAAATGAATACACAACTTGCAGGTCAGAAGAGAGTAAGGCTCGTTTAACTCAGATGAGTGAAGGTTCAAGATTTCTATCACTGCTCCGTGATGGAGAAACTGGGCTTACATTTATAATGTGCCTCTTCTAAAATTCTCCCACTGCTGCTGCAACTGTTGTGGAGGTCTAGAGGGTAGAGCTGCCACCTTCATTACGAGGCACTGTTCTCATTAGAGCTAGACAGTGAGGTGGTAAACACATGGGTGGCAGCAGAGCTGCAGTTTCAGGAGCTGTTTTGTGCAGGCAAGGCAGAGCCATAACAAAACCTGAGTGTGTGTGAGCTCCTGTTTTGCAATTTTATATGTATGTGAATGAATCATCTGACACATGAAGTTATCATACATCTGCAAATCCAGTAAGGTCAGCTGCATATAATGGATTTGTCTGTGTCTTTAAGGTGCAGTCCTGAACAGGTGTTGTACTCCTCCATGTTTTTGAATATACATTGTGCCCATATGTGAGTTTACCTGTAGGCTGCTTGCTTTCTGTTCAGCTCTCAAACATGACTAATAAAGAATAAAAGAAAATGGAGCAGTGGGAGATTGAGAGGCCATATCTTGGGCCTCACAGCCAGGAAGGCTCATTACTGAAATACAAGAATGGCCTTACTGTGTCAGTCTGGAGATGTATGGAGATCTGCTGCTGCCACTGTCAGTGGCAGGTGCCTACGGAGTGGCAGGAGACCAGGGCCAGTGGACAGTTGTGCTTGGAGGTACTTTCCCCACTTCCAGCCTCCTGTACTCAGGGTATCTTTGTGCTTAACAAAACAGCAGGCTTGTCTGGGACTTAAGCCCATCACCAGGGGTCATACTCTGACCCCACATGGTGGATACAGTGGGTTTTCTGAGCATGAAGTATAAGGCACAGCTCTCCTGTCCTGCTGAGCTGGATGGAGGGCAGTGCTGGGTAACTCCAGCCCTCTGAAGGTCCTAGCCAGTACCTACAGCCCTGACACAGGCATGTCCATTACCCCAGCCTTGCCTTGCAGAGCAGGGTTGAGCCCCCAAACGGAGCCCTTCAACCTACACCTGCCTCCGTGCTGCATTTTGGATGCTTCTAGCCTTTGTACTTTGCCTGTGACTCTACCATGTATCAACTCCTAGGCAGCAAAGCAAGCTGACCCTTTGCTAACCATGCTGCCTCCCCACTCATCCCACTGCCCCATGGAGCTGATGGCCACAATGCTTTCCTGCAAAGTCTCAGCAAGGAACCAACACCTAAGGGATGTAGGCCATTGGCAGTCCTAAATATGTGTTGCTTGAGAAATAAGGAAAAGGCTGATGCCAACTAGTTTGCCTGGGTACCGTCAAGAGTCTCATCAGCACCATCAGTTCCTTTCACTAGTGGGAGGTCATCCATGTAGGGGCAAAGAGGACAAATAGAAGAAGACAGTGTGAGTGGAGTTCACTCTAGAAAAGGTGATATCCATTAACTACCCCCTTCGTCTTCTCAATGAATAAATACGCTAAAATTATTCCTGAGAGATGTTTGTGCAATAAAATCTTCCAGAGGTGACTACTCTGCAGTGTCCTTAGCAATCTATCCCAGTACTTAATTATAAGTTTCATTAAAAAAGGTTTTCATGAAGCTTAAACTAAATCTCCCACTGCAGGCTAAGTCTGCTCCATTATTTCTTGTCCCATCAGCAGCAAACATAGAAAAGACTACTGCTTTCCTTTAAAGCAGTCAGCCTTTTCCGTATTTCAGGACTGTTACATTCTGACCTCTTGAATGTCTCTTGCTTAGCTTAATCATCTCTAATTCTTTCCTCACTGGCATGCTCATTAAATTTCTTCCCATACTTGTTTACCCCCTCCGGTTGTTTTTGGCTGCTCCACCTCTTTCTTTAAGTTTGATGCCCAAAACTGGAGAAAGAATCCCAGAGGAAGCCTCATCACTTCTGAATACACCACCACCACCACACTGAATATACTTATTGCAGATTATCATAGCATGGGGTAAATGATTCACAAAACCAAGCAAATACCTTCTTTGAATATGTTAAATGCATTGAACTTCTATTATTCCAGGTCTCAAGATCAAGCTTTCCTGCACTGTGGGACTTAATCATTGACAGTACATTGACCAGCTGGGTGTCTAATGCAAATTTCTTGCTGCAGTTTCTCCTTTATTGCTAGATCTCTGAGGGTACTAAGATGAGACCCCAGAGAAATTCTTGGCTCCAACAGTAGCAGAAATCAATGTCTGGAAATAGGAACATGATAGTTCTCCTTCCACTATTTCCTTTTGTTGTTTTACTCACTCATAGATTCTGCATCCACATTACATTATTTTTACTCTTCTCCATCCCTTCAATGCCTCTGTTAATTTCCCACTGCTGGCTCAGATGCTTTAAAAAGGTCCAAATGGATTAGATTTTCTCAACTTTTATTTTCCAGAAAATGTTACCAAACAAAAACTGAATCTATTTTTGCTAAGTCCATACTGCGTTTTACTTAACTTTCCATTTACATCTAGGTATTTATTTTTTTCTTCATAATGGATTTTAAATCATCTTATACTATTAGATTCTGACTAACAGGTTTCTAGTTGTGTACAGGGTTTTCCACCTCCCCCCCTCATTCCCTTAGTTTCGTTGTTCTCCAGGCACACAGTATCACTCCCAATTTGACACATATGCTAACAGTCCTTGTTACCAGATTTGAAAGTGCACATGCTGAATTTCCTTCAGTAGAAATTACTCTCTTTCTTCAGTCTGTGCTCACAAAGATTTGTAGTTTTTTATCTACCTTGGATCCAGTATTGTAATATTGTCATGCTCTCCTTCTATATCCTTGTTGTTACTTAAATTCAAAGAAGAGGAGGGCTAACTACCTTTCTCAGACTCGTACTCACAGCCTAGCATGCCTCTTCCCTTGCTGTTCTGTATTATTTGTATGCCTCTAGCTCCTTTTATTATTCTGTGTTTTGAAAAGTCTTATTTGGATTGACTTTTATTGAGTCTCATTTTCCCCTTAAATTTTCTGACCTCTTAGATATATTTTCTTTGAAGGTTGGTTGCCTTTTCTGTTCTTCTACCACATACCTTCTCTGTGAAGTCGCGCATCCAGTTAAGTATCAACCTTACTCCTACAAGTCTCTCCTTTCCTTCCCCATGGGACTCACATTCCAGATACTTCCTAAGGAATTTTTAAGCCTCATCCACATTCACGTCCCTGAGCTGTTCAGTCTAATTAATAAAGAACGTGATCAGGATCAGAGGAGTTGTTCTCCCTCAATTCTCCAGGCACTTTCACCTCATTGGCCAGGGTCTTCTGCAGAGATACAGATCCCGTCATCTTAATGATCCTTCACATACCATTTTCTGCCTCACAATGTGAGCCCTGTTCCATTCCAACACAAAAGCATCAGATTTGCTGCGGCCTTTCTCTCCTCCATTTTATACTTGTTTTTAAGTCAGTTTGCACATATCAGACTGTTTTCTATCTTACTTCCTTGCCCTTCCCTAACTTCCAGCCCATTAACTCCCAACACATGGTTGGTAGAAATAGTTATTAGACATTCCTCCTTCTGAAGTATTGCACTCTGTGCTAAACTACACATTTCAGATCTGGAATGAAAGCATCTACTGCTTGATCATGGACAAAGAAGTTCATATTTTGACTGGCTACACAGTATGCTGCAATTAGGAACAGCACTGGATTGTCCCTGAGGGGAAGCAGTGTGCCCACACTGGTGAATTGTTTGTGTCCTTGCAGGCTGTGGGCTGTCACTGTGCAGAGGCACATCAGCCCCCAAATTACAGTGACAGTGGTGCATCCTTGGGGCTGCTATGATTCACGATGCTGGAGAGGGTGTTCTGAGAGCAAGTGACAAAAATTAATTGCTTCCTGCAAAATACTCCTGCTTTGGTCTCTCTGCCAGCACAAATCCAAAATGATTTATGACTTCCAGGAAGAGGTTCTTTTGTGTGAGTGCAGGAACAGCTGGTTGGCTGAGCAGGGCTTCTCTTCTCCTCCGCATCTTCTCCTCTCCCTCTGTTTGAAGGGGAACTGAGGTAAACTGGGAGATGAACTCTGCCAGATACACAGGCCCAACAGGCAGGGGCTATGCTGCTGCTTCCTAGGGGACACTCAGTTTGCCAGCTGGGGAAAGTCATCCAGGGTGTCCCAGGGAAGAGGTGAATCCCAGTCCTAAGGAGAGAGGAGTAATGGAACATCCTGACCAGAAGCACAGAGGTTTGATAAAGGACTCTGGATTTGGGTAGAGAGAGAAAGGGAAGAGTGTGGGGGTAGAGGGTGACCCTGGTGTGTACTGAGATGGCAGGTTTGGGGGTGTCATTGGGTGCACAAGGTTGAGGGTAGTGGTGGTGGAGCTCACGCTGCTAGGGTTTATTCTGGAGTTGGAAATGAAGAGTGTAGTTAGTTACATTCTGGAGGTGGGGTTTGGGAAAGGACAAGAAGTGGGTGGGACAGGACTGGGCAGGGAGGAGCCCAAATTATGACTGAGAAAGATAGGAAAAAACCCTGTTCTTCAAAGTTTGCAGACTTACTTGTTTAGTAACCCGCACTGCTTGGTTACTGGAAAGCTAGTTCAAGGGTGTATTGTTATGCTGTGCTCCAAAAGCAATCTTTCCTGGGATTCTGAGCCTGAGAGCTTGTTTCTAACAGTATCAGGTAGTCTAACAAAAGCTATTACCTCCTTCCACAAACCTTGCCTCTCATCTATCTTTAGGCCATCACTGCCACAATATACCTTCTCCTCCTCTTTTATTCCATCATAGTAAATCATGTAAATAAAGGAGCTCCCCTGTGCTTCATCCAGTAATAGCCTAACTGTATACCCTGCTGATAATTCTTATGAAAACAATCAATATTGCCTTGGGAATTTGCCACTATTACATTTCCAACAGCTTAATGTGAACTGCACAATCAAATTCCCCCAAGTATTTCCTAGACAAATGCTTTGAGGTCCTGTCATTAAAAGGTAAAGTAAGATAGTGTATTTTCTGGCAGGCTCTATTTCTGTCAGGATGGCTGTTCCGTGTGCACAAGGTATTGAGGTGACAAATACCTTGTAAAAGCCTGAAGCAGTTTAGATGGATTAAATACTCAAAGGAGTATTTAATATTTTATTACTGTAGGGTTTTATTACACTCAACTTGAGTTCATTCACAGTGTCCAGGAGACAGGCTTCCTCAGACGTGGAATATCATTAAGAGTTTGGCAGTTTTGTCAGGCTGTGAATTTCAGGCATGCTGAGGAAGATGATGGAAGATAAATATTAGTTCTTTTCAATTCAACTGTCAGTCATGGGCTACCTCAAAGCTCGAGTTAGAGGTCAGCATCCAAGTACAGTGCCTATCATGTGGCTGGGGGAAATCCTTCTCTAAGCTACACTGAGCAGATGTTCCCCTCATTCCAAAATGTGCCATACTTGAAGAGAGGGGGAAAGAGATGTGCCTTCATCTTTTAACATATGTGCAGGCAGCACTATTAAAGTTAGCATAAATAAAAAGACCTCTGTTGGCTTCAGTCTATTTTCTCCTGAATCAGAACAGAATCAAAGTAATCTTTTGCTTCACCAATAGGCTCGAATTACAGCAGTCAATCAAAATACCATAGAAAGTAATGGAAGCATTAACTCAACTATGATTTCATTGACCAGACCTTGTAAATAGTTGAAAATAAAGTGGTTACCCCAGCATGTAATGAATGGACTAGTGGAAGCCACAAGTAGGGAGGAACTGATGCTATTCACATGTGTTTCCAAATCAAATGATCTGCAGACAATCCTAACCCTATTTGTTGTACGCTTAAAGCAGATTTTATGTGTAGAGGATGATCTAGATCTGCCTGGCTTCACCCAGCGCCTCTGCCCAAGGGGAGCTCACGCAGAGTGACTGCAGAGCCACAGCCTGCTGGACTCCATGTTGCCAGACTTTGCAGGTGGTTAGGCAGCTTTGCAGCTTTACTGGAAAACTGCAGCCTCTGGGACATTAAGAGACTTAACTGTAACCATTAGTAATCAGTAATCTGAAGTGTGCTTTTGATAAATCTGTGTATTTGCCTGTTCCAAAAATGTTACTGAACCTTAAATTTAGCTCATTAGCCTGTAGCATAACCAATCTATCTAGTCACGATGAGAGCTCATAATGAACTATGTACATTATAGTTGTATATTTGTACAAGATTAAAGTCTATTTCTCTACATATAGGTGCATGTGTATGTATAAGGATTCTAAAATTCAATGTACATAGAAGATATACAAAGAGGAATGAAACCTGCTTTCTGGGAGGCAATTAAGTCTTTACATTATTGATGCCTATATTTAATTAAGCACTGGGGATCATTGACAGGTTCTGTTAATCATGTGGACTGCAGATGCTCTACTTCCCCCTTTTCAAGGGGCATCAACATTTTAAAAGCTAGGGGGGGAACAGAAGATATTGCCCCAGGAAAAGATTCAAATGAACATCCTGATTTGAAGGGAAGAGAAAATGTAAATCTGAACAGAGATCCAGGGAAAGATTAGGTGTAAAGGCTAAGGTGCTTCCTCAGTTGCCTATTTTCCTCTTTGAAGGGAAATTTTGGGGTGAACATGTTTGCATAAGAACTGGTATTCTCATTTGAGGCAGGTAATCATCCAAATAGCGTAACAGATGGATGATACACAGAATGAGGAGACTTCTAAAGTCTAGTCAGGTGTAAATGGGATTTTCCTTTTATTTCTTCTCACCTGATGCTAAAGCCATTGTATCTGCCATGCCCACCATGTACACATGTATTTAATTTCTACTTTAAGAACTGATGTTCAGAGTGATTTTGAAGTAACTCAGTCAACTAAGCATTTCTTTCTGAGAGGTGAGGTGAGCATTTAAATGGAAGTACAGTTCTCTAGGGTATGTAAGGGCATAAGAGCTTCCTCCAGGCTGACTCAAACACAGGAGTTTTCTGTAAAAGATAATTCTTCCAGCAATTAGCAAAGCCAGGGACTCATTGACATTTAAAAGGTCGATGAGATTTTCCAGTCCTCATGAGTTTCCAAGATATTGGTAGTGTTTCTTGATTTTTTTTTCAACCTGTGTCCTGTAGTTAATTTTCATTTCTGAAATTTATCTTCAAGTTTCAAAACTGCCATTTATTGGTTTTCCTTTCCTGCTTCCTTCCCCTCAGGTTTCAATAACAAGAACCATCCTGCCACTGGACAGTAGATGCAGCAGTGTAGCCTGGGTGTTCCTCTTTTATGCCTACATCTATAGTGGATGTCACTCACTATAGGTACTATTTCCAATTAAAGATCAAAAAACCACTCAACCATTTAGCACTCTCTGGATGTATTGCTACACAACCAGCATATGATGCATTTTAATAGTATTTCTGCGAGCAGTTCATCTTCTACACAAACCTTGCCCTGGCTGTCACAGAGTGTAATTTTATGCATGACCTCAATGGATGACCCTCCCAGAGTTATGTAAGGAAAAATTATTTTGGAACAATCCTGCTAGATAAGGTAGTCGTACAAACAGATTCAGGGCATTAGGCATGGTCTGTTCTCCAGCTGTGTATACTGTCAAGAGCTGGCTGCCTGAAAATGCTACACAAAGAGTTTTTCTGTTGAAAAAATGACATTTAGATGCTAGTTTTGAGAGGGCTTTTCCATAATAATTTGATTTCTTTTTTGAAGTGAAAATATCAAATCAAAAACCAGTTTTGAGAATTCAGAGGTAAAAAAGTCCTACGAGATGAATGGAGACTGTACTCAAGTTAAATAGCACAGGTCTTGTGTGCAGTCTTCTTCTAAGGGAACAGTCTCCTGCCAGAGAAAGGAGTTTCTTTTAGTCAGGTAACCATCTATGACTTCTGATTTCATCTCTACCACCTCCTTCTTTGTGGCATCTAGCAAAGTGCCTTAACTTTTCAGCATCATGGCATTCTTCTTCTATGTCTGCAGAAAAGTGATGTAATACTTATCTCTCTGTAAGAACAAATCTGATAATGTATTTAGTTTCTAAAGGTTACATTTCACATCTTAGCTGAAGACATTTTTTCTCTCCAGATTCCTGCTGGCAGACTTGAAGGCAAAAATGAATTGCCCAGATCCCTTGGGAGTATTTTCCACATGGACATGTAACATTATGCTATATAACTTGAGTTATCTGGCACTCCTTCCTTACAGTTAGTAACTGTAGGAAGGAAGGGGTTTTGTAGGCTGTGAGTGGTTTAGATGGGCAATTAACTTTCCATGGGTTTTAGCTTTTGCTTTGAATATGTTGTGTAACAGGCACCTAAGGCTGTAACTAAATGAACACCATCCAAGGCAATGTCTGATATTTCCAAACACACAGAGCCCACAACACTACAACCCACAAGTGATCGAAGAGTATGTCTTTATTTGACAGCACTTCTAGAGGTCTTCATTGTCTTTAGTGGGCCAACACTTTTTTTTTACTACCCTGATTGGTTCAAAGAGCTGGAGTAACCAGAAACACATCAACTTCAACAACACCCATGAGTTGTCATCATATACTATTATCTCAAGGTAGGGAGAAGAAAGTAAAAAAAGCATAGTGCAGCAGTTATTCCTAAATTGCCCAAGGCAAATCAGTCTTTGGCATGCATTTTTGTCCGGGCTTGTAGCTATCTGTGCAGGCTGAGATACATGCTTGTGGGAGGGATCTCTGACTTCTTTCAAGGTGCATTGTACACTGAAAGAAAAGCTTATCCTTTTCATATTAGACAATTACCCCCAAACCCTCCTAATGTTACCGGGAGAAGATTATTAGCATGGAACATAACGACAACACTATCCTTCTAATGGGGAGAGAATCTCATAGAGGATTATTTCCTAACAGTGACCTTATTGTAGATTCAAAAGCAGAAGCTGTGAAACTCTGCCAGCTATTTTCTTTGTCATCCTTGTGAATTATGCAGCTGGTAGAGTAAAGCTTTGATGTTGATTGGAATACTTGACTTTCCTGTACCTGTCTAATATCATGATTATACTTTTGTATTTGATCAAAATGAGGAATCTACATTAAAGAGCTACACCAAGTACCTCCTAGCTTGATTTAAAAAAAAAAAAAATCAGATGTTTTCCCAGGGCTGTAGCACTTAGAAAGTAAGTCCCACTCCAAGTCCAAGTTTAGCTTTTGTCATAAGAACAACTGTAATGACGTATTTTACATAATATTTTAACAGATGGAAGTTCAGACTTTCTGTACTAAATTTCAATATAGCTGCAATCTTGCAGTTAAGAAGTTATTAGCCCTGCAATTAGGTACCTTTAATTGAATCCCTGACACTTACTTAATTATAGCATCACTACAGACAGACTATGAGAAGCAGTAAAATCAACTATGACACACACCTCCTAGTTTCCCATTGGCTGGAAACTTGTTAGGCTTGATGGGTAGGCACTGTAGTCAGAGGGGATTTCAAAGCAAATAAATAGCAGGTCCTTCTAGCCAGTCAGAAATGGATTTCCACCTGTCTGAACCTCAGGCTGGAGTGAGCTGCTTTTAAAAAAAAAAATCCAACAACTTGCTGTATGAGGAAACTACTGGAGAAGATATTCCCTCTCATACTTTATATTTCTTCTATGAAAAAAGTGATTTTGGAAGACTTTCTAGGCCACCTCGCTTGAGGTGCCTTTTTCAGAAGAAGCATGGCTTGCTGTGTGTTACAAATCACTGGTCTAATATTTGGAGGTGTCGGCATGGTCGGGACTTTGGCAGCCACAGTTATGCCGCAGTGGAGAGTTTCTGCCTACGTTGATGGCAACATTGTGGTGTTTGAGACCATCTGGGAAGGACTGTGGATGGACTGCATCAGTCAGCTGGGCATCAGGCTGCAGTGCAAATTCTACGACTCTGTCCTGGCTCTCCCCCCACCCTTGGAGACATTCAGAGCCCTCATGTGTATTGCAGTGGTCCTGTCAATCATTTCCTTTTTGATGGCCATTGTTGGTGTGAAGTACACTCACAGGACCAAGGAGGATGCCCAAGGCATCAGTATCTTCATACTGGCAGCTGGAGTTGCCTTTCTCCTGACAGGCATCCTTGTTCTGATCCCTGTGTCCTGGACTGGAGGTAGCATCATTCATGACTTCTATGATCCAAAAGTCCCTGTGCCACTGAAACGAGAACTAGGAGCTGCTCTCTATGTGGGCTGGGTGAGCACTGCACTTCTCATTGCTGCGGGAGCAATGTACTGTAGCTTCTGGTGCTGGGCTGATACATCCTCAAAATCCAGGTATCCGTCACTTTCCTGTCACAGATTGCACAAATCTGGCTTTGCAGGAGGGCCGTCCCTAAGCGTGCATGCCTATGTGTAGTTGCTACATGTGATCTTTCTGCTTAGCATGTCAATATGTACTGGTTGACTTCAGTGTCTAATTAAACTCTGAGTCTGTAATGGAGGAACAATTTTGTTCATTTGCTATTTACTATTGACATACATACCTGCTCTCTAACATGCTTACAGGAAATGTTAGTACATGGGCATTATGTTAGAGCATAGTCAGAAGAAAAATTTCACCTTTTTATGGGAATGAAGGATGGCATAGGAACAGCAGCAGCCAGGAGTCTCTCAGAGAAGATGAACAGCATATGGTTGGGCTGGAAGGAAGGCAGCTGCTGTGCAATAGCACCATTGCCTTCTCCTAAACCCATGATGTGCAAAGAGAGCAGTGCATTTTACTCTAAGGTAAAGTCTTCATAAGGACTGCTCTAGGACAGTGGTGAGAAGCATGGAGTTGGCAGCATGGGTGAAGCAGCTGCTGAATGAACGGAGAAGCCCCCAGCACTCTGAGTTCCAATATTGGTGCACAAATGTTCATGTTCTCCCATCAGAGGCCTCTATGATTGACTATGGATTTCACTGATGCTTGTGGAATTGATGTATCCTTATCTCTTCTGCAGGGCACAGAATCCAGCTCATGGAATAATAAAATTTTTAGTCACTTCACCAGACTTTGTATTAGCTTTCCGTTGCTTGCTACTTCTCGTCTTTTATGACTTCTCCTGTTCTATAGGTAGCACCTCCTCTTGTATGAAATTCAAGACAGACCATCTGTCTTTATGCACTTTAAAGCACTGTGCTAATGTAAAGTATAAGTAAACAAGCCAGGCAATGTAAATGTGTAATCCCCACTTGCCTGTCAGAGGCTCAAGAGTTCCTGCCTACATATTCCATCACACCCACAAAAGCCAAGCCCTCATGTTGTTCTGACTGTTTTGTGTTCACAAGACTTATTTGAAAATGTAGACTGAGCACCCTTATGCCTGTCTGTCCTTTGTGCAGAATTCAACAGTGTTTGTTGCCATTTTTTTTTTCACAGCTGAAAACTTGGAACTTGCTTTTGACAGTGTCCATGTCACAACATTGATAAGTGACCAGTTCAAAATATTTTTTCTGGTTCTTTACACAGTAGTAATGGATAGTATAATTTCATTGATAATTTCATGACATAGGTACTCAGTCTGATCCTTTTCTGTGTCTGTGACTGGTATCTGAAAAAAAGGGTGTAATGACTTTTTGCACTGAGAAGAGCAATGCCTCTATATATTCATTTGACTGTTCAATCTGAAGCAGAACACAGAAAGCTGCATTTAATTAAGCAAGCCTTTTATTGACTTCAGATGAACCTAAACGAAACAGTGCCGTTGAATACAGATATCCATTACATATATTAACTAATGTGCATTTACATTTAAAAGAACCAGCTCAGATCTTTTAGTGGGAATTTTCTAGTCACCAGAAAACAGGTTTAATGCATCCTGCTCATCACTTGAGTAGTCAAATTAGCACTTATTAATTCCAGATGAGCCTGTAAAAGAACATTCGTAAGTAGGTTTTCTAGTACTAAAACATATTTTTTGTCTTGTCTTATAGCTGCCAATGTCTGTCACAGCAGCTGTCATTGGGTCAGACAACTCATTTCAGTGGAGTCATTCTGTTGATTTTGGTAATAATTTATACCACTGTGAGGACTTTCACGTATTATTTTATTGTATTTATGTCCTAGAATACATATTTTGTTTATTAAGGAACTATTTGGTGAGTAATCCAGAATTGCACTTTTTGGGTTTATTCAGATATGACATTTGTGATTAACAAGGCAGAGGATGAAGAAATTTGCAGTGCAAATTTGATACATATTTATATGTAGGTAATGGATTTAAGTGATGATGTATTCAGTGTAATGCAACTTTATGCAGATATAAGTGCTGAAGAACTAAGTGCAGTTTTCTCTAAAATTAATTAAAGGATCCTGAATGCTTTCACTATCAGTGGGTTCATCTATAAATCAAATTTGAACTGGGTGTGCCATTTACACTAGTAACTTTATTTTCAAAAAGTTAAAAGATAAAACTTCTTTATTTGAGCATTTAACAGGAATTTCAAAGAAAACCTAAGCTTTTTACATCTAACATTAACACCTGATAGATGCATATTGCTCCATTTCTCTCTTTTACCAGTTGATCAAAAGATGAGCGCAAACAAAACCTCTAAGCTCACACAACCTTGTGCTTGAATGTGGGTTTGGAATCTGACCTTGATTCCAAGCATACAGCTAGGCTGGGCTGCTGTTTGGATGTCTGGGGTTTTATTGACACAAATGGCAATTTCTGGTGATGTGATTTAGCACTTATAGACTCACTCAAATATGTTTAAGAGTCTGTGACATTAAAAATTCTGAATTTGATGCAGGAACAAATTTCTCATAAGAAGCTAATCTGCAAGAGATGTAACACAGTGGTTAGCCTTCTCCCTTAGAAAAGAACAGAAATTCCTTTATTGTGGATTCTGGTGGGGAAAACCCCATAAAGATGATTACTAGATATTTTACCTCTCTATGCAAGGAATGCATTTGGCTGAGTAAACTGTATGGGTACATTTGCACCTGCTGAGCGAGACAGGTTTTTTCTTCTTCCTTTTTCCCTATTCAAAACCTGCGGTGCTCAGAACTGACTAGCTGGAAGCTGCAGTTTGGAGGTATGAGTAAGAAAAGGAAGTTTAAAGGGCTTTAAAGAAAAACTGCAGTTGAGCTTCGAAATTAAACTGCTGCGGTTCATGAGTTTTCTGAGGGTAACAGGAAGTTCTGGGCTTGAGGGGAGTGATGGAGGAGCTTGCACAGATCTCTAGTGCCCAAGTCTGCACCTTCTACCCTCCGTCTTATATCCAGCCAGACCCAGTCTCAGGTAACCCTGAGTGTCTAAGGTGACTCTTGGAGTTTATTTAGATGCTGAACATGTCCTTCCTGAGTGAGATAGGTGAGGAGAGGATGCTCAGGAACATGTGTAGTGAGGCAAACACATTAAGTCACCTCTTCACTCCAGGGCACAGGAGGGCTGTGGAAATAGAGCATTGGTTACACACTACATGATGGAGGACCAAGAGGAAGCAGGGTGTGAATAATCGCTATTGACTGGACTTTTCTCTCAGAAGAAAAGGCCTGGCATGTGGGTGTCATTTGATGTGGATGGGCCAGGGTTTACTAAAACATTGTGTCAGGTTTTTTTGTGCTGGAGCTCTGCTTTCCTTAAGGAGTGGAGGTGGTAAACTTGCTTTAGTGATGCTATGTTCACGTTTCTCTAGGCACAACTGTCACAAACTTCAGGCCTGCTGTATTTGTTAATAACAGCTTATTAAATATTGTGATTAAATATCTAGTTTAATATCCTGATGCTATCATATACTTTTAATACTTTGTGATTGCAGGACAAGATGACTTTGGAAATAAATGTGAATAGCTGAGATTCTGCTATGTATTTGAAATAAATGTATGAATCCTTCAGTTTTGGTTTTTTTTTACCATTGTATCACTGTTTCTTTTTTATATTAGAGTAGATGAATGTATTTCCCCATTGCCAGGGAAAGACAGCTTCAGTATTTTTATAATGTCCTTTTCTGATTCAGTCTTGGGTTTAACATTATGCTTTGGGTTTTGCTAGATAATAAACAAAGTGAGTCTGATTCCTTGGGAAATAAAATACACAAAACTGATTTAGTGCTGACTTCCAAGACTTGCTTATAAGAAGTTTCCTGAAGCAAATCGATATTTCAAAAGCTGGTCCCAAAATGTATATTCATCTCTGAGATGAAAAGAAAAGATTCTGGAGCAAATAATCCACCACTAAGATGCAGCCAAGGGAATATATTTATGGCAAAAATGATGGCTTAGCAAAACATTTCATTATAACAGAAACATGAATCAGACAGGTTTTGAGACAAATAAATACATGCAGTCATCAGTTCTGATATGCAGAGACAAAGCTCTGTGTGAGGGACATTAAGACTAAATGAGTTTATGTTAAAAAATGTTACAGCTCTCCTGAAAATCAGTGTGAGGACTCACAAAGTCAGAAATGGGAGCTTGATTGTGTCCTTCTGATTGACTGTAACCACCCTTTTGAAAAAGGCACAAGAGGTCTTTTCAGGGAAGTCCTACGTCATCTTTGAAAACTGGGACAGAGCTGACCCACCAAATAAACAATTCCTTTCCTTTGTATCTCGTATGGAAATGCTCTCTGAATTACACACTGCTTTCCTGATCTGAGTCTCAGAGTCTAAAACTAACTTGACATTTTATGACTACTTGAAGAAACAAAGAGCAAAAGAAAACAAGAAATACCCTGATAAGGGTAGGACATTTTCAGCTGAAAAGGTCTGTGTCAGTGCTTCTTGCGTTCAGTTGCCACTCACAGAAAATGTTCCGGCTGTCAATGAAGACAAACAAAAAACATTCAAAAGCACAAAGATTTCATTTTTAGCAACATCAGGGAACAGAACTGGCTAGGGAAAGGGTTGTGACAGCGGTATTAACAAGCCATGTACACCCACAGAGTCAGCATCAGAGAGTTTGTTCAATTCCAGGGATCAGAATGGATTGAAGCCAGTGTGTCTTCAGTGACAATATAACCAGTTGCACCATTTTAAAAACAATTAAAGGAAAAAGAGAAAATACTATATTGAATTCAGCTGTTTGTACCAGAGGAAAAGCAGAACACAAAAGGTTACCTGAGATTCTCATCCCTACACTTCCAGACCTTTAAAAATGAAAGAGTGAGTTAATTTTACCATTAGGCTTTTTATTCTTTTATCTAGTCATTTACCTGTCCCTCCAAAAAGGCTTCTAACTTGAATGTGTCATCACCTGGGCAGTGTGAAATTTTGAGGCATTATAGGAAAGTAAGCTTTACTGTGCTTTTACTTTCTGTTACCAGCCAGTTCAAGCAGTGAGCCCAACGATGTGCGTGTGCTGACGCAGAGACTCTGTATCAAAGTGACTCTGCTCTTCAAAGTGCCTCCTTCATGTGGGACCTGCAAACCAGAGCAAATCTTGCTGGTAAGATGAGTTTTAAGAAGAGGTGTCATTTTAATCAAGGATGCTGGATCTGTCTGTTATCCAGGAGCGCTCACTGCTTGAGTTGTAATGATTGCTGCAGTGACATGGAAGCAAAGCTAGAGAATCTGGATGCAGCTCTCTGCTCTGAGGAGGGAACTGACAGAATTGCCCCAAGTTGTTTGAACTAGTTATCATTCATCCTAATGCATGTACACTTTCCTTGGCCCAATAATTTCCAAGCAAACACTACCTGTGTATCAATCACTAGAGATGAATTTATCATGCAGTTCCCTTTATCATCCCCCCTTTTTTATTTAAACATCGGTCTTATTTAAACAACAACAACAAAAGAGCTCACAGCAATTTAACTGACAAATCCAACACCTTTGTGCAAAAAAGACGCTTCAAAAATAGAAACCACAAATCCATCAAGTTCTGTTCCCTGTATCAGCATCAGTCAAACTGAGTAATACATTAAGCTTGCTAAATCTCTCTTGTCCACTTCTGCTATGGACCTTAATCTGTGGTCTTTGTCTCAGTTACCGTGAAGTAGTCCCTGATTGCCAAATGACAAAGATGATGAGTACATTAGCGTTTCAGCTTCTGTCTGATGGATGAACGACTGATAGAATGATAAGCCATATTTATTCATTCAGAGTTTCCACTGTAATGCCAGATGGTGATGGGAGATAGAAAATAATCTCTAGACCCCAACAAACATTGCCCTGCATACTGTCACATTCGCTCTGAATTTAGCAAAAATTGGCAATATAAACTCCACGTGTTGAAGAAAAGTATATTGTTAAATAAGTACTTTTTGCAAGGCCAAGTTTCACAGGTTAGTCTGAGTCCTGATCCCCCACTGGCACATCCAAAAAGCTGACCGCAAGCTCTTCTTACACCAACCTGGTGGCTGCTGCAGCCACACAAGGGGAGATGCAGAGAAGGCCAACGCTGGTGCTAGAGCTCCTGCCTGCAGCCCCAAAACAGAGGACACACGATGGCAGATTGCCTTTGCAGGGGTGTAAAGGAAGAGCATGCTTCTTCCCTCATCTGAATGTGCCTTTGTGGTGGGTTGACCTCTGGCTGGCTGCCAGATGCCCACCCAGACGCTCTCTCACTTCCGCTCCTCACACTCTTCCCCTGCTCCAGTGTGGTCTCTCCAGGGGCTGCAGGGGATCCCTGCTGGGGCACCTAGAGCACCTCCTCCCCTCCTCCCCCTCTCCCCTCAGGGCTCACAGGGCTGTTTCTCACACTTCTCCCCTCACAGCCGGGCAGCGTTTTGCCCTTTCTTACACAGGCTTTCCCTGAGGCTCCGCCATTGCAGCTGCGGGGCTCAGCCATGCCCTCCGGTGGGTCAGTTGGAGCCAGCTGCAGTGGGCTGTGTCCGGCATGGGGCAGCCCCAGCCTCTCCTCACAGAGGCCCCCCTGCAGACCCCCTGCCAGCACCTGGGCACCTACAGCCAGTACAGCCCCACTGAAAGTTTCCCCTGGGGTTCAGCAGTGACGGGTGGCCGCGGGGCCATCAGGGCAGTGTGGTGCCCTCCCTCCCTACCAGACCTCATCCCACGGCCTGCAGTGAGGTAAGCCGGTCTGTGCAATGGTGACTGGGGTTGGCCACAGCCCAGCCATCACCAGGTACCACAGTGGGCTCCAGGCCTGGCTGGGACGACAACCCTCAGGGTGAGGGCAACACTGCAGGGGGACAAGGCTGCAGTGGGTTGTGTGGCAGCACCATGTCAGAGCTGTCCTTGGGCACTGGCAGCCAGACTCTGGGGGGGGAGTGGAAGAGGTTGCAGAGCCTCTTGGTGCACTGTCCTGATGTTTCCCATCAGTAACGGTCTAAACCAGGTTCCTCATGTTTGGGCCTGAAGATCTCCTGGAGTCCTCCTACCCTTGGGCTCAGCCACAGCTGGCCAGGATGGGAGCAGTGAGTGTGATCGAGAGGGGTGCTGCTCTGCACAGTGCCAGGTGGAAAGCTCTGATGAGATGACCAGCTCACACCATGGATGCGCACAGCCGCCTCTCGCAGTCTGTCCCCTCTGTCTGCAGCAGAGGGACCGCATGGGTTTCTAGATGTCTGTGCTGCTCTGCTGGGACATGCCTTCTTTCCAACAGTGTTTGCCCCCACTTTCCAAATCTACTTTTGTGCATGTTTCTTCAAGTAGAAAAATGCAGTGATTATCAAAGTAATTATCAAGAAATGGAGTTTGTGGAGTAAGCAACTCAATTTGTCAAGGGATGTGTACAAGGTGATAAAGTGTTGGTTAACACAGGCAACAAAAAGCACTGACCTGTCTCCGAGCAGAGCAGCAGTGACTTCCTCTCCCTGAGCTCACCCCACCCATTTCCTGGTTTGTGTGCCACCCAAAAAGCTGTTTGACACCCCGCAGTTTGGAAACACTCCATGACCAAGAGCTAATTACATGCTAATCTTTCTTTGAGTGCTGCCCGTGACAAATTGTCTTTCAATAGAGACTGAGCATTCCCATGTAATGCACTGTTCATAAACCTATGGTTCACCTGGCCTTATGGTACAAGTATGTAATTTCAGACCAACACCATTTCACACAGAGAGCCAAAACACCCTTAAAACCTTTCATGTTGGAGAATGGCTCAGAGAGCAAGGATATGAATCCACAGAACAGTTGTACGAGCAGAGCCTGTTCTGAACTTAGTATAAGTAGCAAGACTAGGCCGCGAGTCTGAGCTGAAACTGCAAGTCAGGCTGACAACAGTAAAACAGCAAGGACACTGTGACCTTGAAGAGTATCGTAAACCAACCAGAAGTTAACCCGTGTGTATCTAGTTGCTTAAACCAATCACAAGTTAACCCGTGTGCATCTAGTTGCTTAAAACAATCAGAAGTTAACCCGTGTGCATCTAGTTGCTTAAACCAATCAGAAGTTAACCCGTGTTAACCTAAACTGTATAAATAAGTGCTATTCGGGCTAATAAAGTGAACTACGCTTTATCACTCACATTGAGTCGACCCAGCATGTTCCTCCGCCGCCAGCACTTTCAGGGTGAAATAAAGGTAAGGAATGCGAGAATTTGGAGATAATGTCCAACTTGTTTTAGCACACTCAGGAGTGAGGGTACAGTTCAAAGTTTACTGAAGCCAATGGAAAGGTTCTTGTTATGACCAATAGATCTTTTAATCATCAGACATATCAACATCAGCTATAGTTACTCAGGATCAGCTGTCAGTGGTCCTGGAGATGCTTGTTCAGGTGCTCAGAGTTTCATATAGGGATGGCTAACACCCTGCAACTGTCTGCTGAAATTTGTTGTTGGGTGTTCTTTCTCCTTTAGCATTTCTGGAACAACTGTCCCAACTCCTCATGTATGCACTTGAACGTCCATGCACACGCACACACACACAGAGCGGTAGAGACATGATGGCCATGTACACTGAAATTATTTTCCATAACTTAAAAAGTGTTTCCAGGTTACACAATCTGTTATATCATTGGTAGACTAAATGTTGCTAAACATGGAGATTTTCCAAAGATTAAAAGGACATAACCCAGTACAGTTTACTCACTGTGTATTTACTTCCCTAATTAGCAGCTGAAAATCCACCACTCCCTTTGAGATACATTTTAGGATTTGTTTAATTATGTTGTCCTGTCAGCAGGGGAGTTAATGAATCCAGTTTCATCCAGGTTGGCTTACTATTCCCCTAACAGCAGCTTGCACTGTGGGACAGATTGAAATTGAATGAGAGGTACTAGAGTTACTGGGGGAGCTGGACAGACAGAATGAATAACTGCAGAAGACTAATTTTCATGAGGAGAGCTGAAAATGTATTTTTAATTAGGTTTGACACTACCATATTTTCCTACGTTATTTATGTGATATCATATGTAGTTCCTAGCACTTCTATGAGAATATTCTTAGTCAGTGAACTTGAACCTCCAAACCAGCCAACAACAAAAAATGATCTTTTTCACAGGATCTAGATTAGTAATGGTTATTGGTGTGGTCTTTTCCTTTTCTAAATGATTTAACAAGAATAGATTCTTTTTTAATGCCAGTGTTGTAGAAATCTTTTCATCAACATGATGTAAAAGTCTCACATCTAAGGTTTTTTATCTTCCCATCACATTTTAAATAATATGTCAGTGTATTTATTATTAAACTTTCATTTTACATTGTATGCCTGTGAGTGTATGCAGTTGGTTGCATAAAATGTTATCAGTTGGCATCAGCAGAATAAAATAGTGGTATGTACATATTGGAATAATGTCATGTTTTTGACTATGCAGCTTGCTTTACTAGCAGAGCATTGCTCTTCCAGGAAATCAATGCAATAACACTTTTAAAAAGACTATTAATATTCTATATTAAGAGAAGGAAATACAGGAATCAAAATGACCAGGTTTTTGTTTTATTGGGCATGATCTCTTCAGGTGAAGAAAAAATTATGCCTTGATCAAAGTGGTAAAGCCAATGATTTATGTAAGACTTGATGACCTAATAGTACCATCAAAGAAGAAAAAAAAATAGATCAAATGATTAGCTGGATTAATAACTAAAACTCCAGTTGGGCGAAAGACTGTTTTATAAAGTAATTCTAGAACAGCTGAAATACTGGATTTGTACTGCTCTAGAATGTTTACTTTTTTCCCCAATTCTGTACAAAATGATTAATTGATCTTCAATTAAGGAGGAAAGTAAGATGACCCGGGGGAAGGGCAGAAAAGCCAATCTGTTTTAAATATTCATAACATTCTACATAATAGTTGAACTATGAAAAGCTCTTACCCTTTATAACAGGTAACCATTAATTTTTACTGGGACATAGTTGTTTTATTTTTCAAGTTAATTACAAGAACAGGGACCGTGTGTGTAGTTGAATGAATTCAAATAGTTATTTATTATTTCAGAACCATGTTTAGCAGTAGCAATAATGCAATTGCTAGCCACAGGAAGTGTACTGAAGTCTAAATCAATCAATCAATCTTAATAATGGCTGAAAACAAAATTCGACTTTCAGTATACTGGAGTTCTTGTTAAAAAAGATTAATTTCCTGCCCCTTTTCTAGCTAAAACCCCACACCTATGTTTTATTTATGCATTTAAATCTTTATTTTTATATTTATTATTAGCATTAAGGTTTAATACATCTTGTCTCTCTGTTGTCAAACCATAAATCTTAGGTCCCCCAAATTCCCAGTGCAACTATTTATTCAGGAAAACCAAGTATTCTTAGATTACTCTGCACTTTTATTTTGTGACAGACCGGGTGATCAGAGTAGTTGCACAGAACAATTAATTTCTGCAAAGCATCTTCTAACAGAAGTATTGGAGGATGCCTTAGACTTTACTGAAATCCATACATAAAAATAAAAGCAGAGTTTGAAGGTAGGATATGTGATATGGATAGAAGCAATAATTATGAGTGGGTAAGGACAGAGAAAGGCAAAAACCCATTTTAAAAGGATAATGACTGAGTAGAGGGAAGCTGGAAGATTCTGAGAGTGCAGAAAAACAACACTGGTGGCATTTGGAACACTGTAATAAGACTTAACAGTACTTGCACTTGAAATGTCAACATATACATAGTGTTTTCTAGCAAATAGCAGCCAGACGTCGGAAACACTGCAAGCATCTGAATTATAGGAGTCTCTGCTGGGAAACATAACCATCCAGACTATACCAGAAGTACAGGGTGAGACTACTGTAAATTAGTGCTTAGTCATTGCTTTGTGTCTTTAAATCACTCTCCGTGTATTGTGTAAAATAATTTCCATGTTTTCTGTGAGACCAAGAAGATACGTGATTCCAGTTTTGTAGATGGAGGCAATTTTAAGGCCCTGGTTACGCAATGCACACAAGCACATGCTTGCCTTTGCTAACTTCTTCCGTGCCTGACTAAACTGATGCCCTGGTGATTTCTTAGGTTTCAGCAGCTAGGAAGCATAACAGTGTTAGCACTTCCAGAGCCAGATTCCTCACGTGCACCCTGTCAGCTCCATCAGCCCAGTGAAGCCTGAACATAATGTACCACTCAGAGGACATGGCTAAGAAATACCTAGCTCTGAGCTGTAAGATCAGACCACTCGGATATGCTCATAATGGGTAACTAGGAAGGAGAAACAGTATAAAAAACAAAGGTGTGAGAAGGTGTTAACAAAGGTGTTGTTATTTCCAACAAGGAGATAAGCTAATAGGATCTAACTAAGGTTTTGTTGGTGGCTGGGAAGCTGACGAGCTAGAGGAAATTGTGCAGCAGCAGTGGCTCACAAAAGAAGGAATGATTTGAAATATGCATGTGTATGCCTGGGATTTAAACACATACATATCAGTGATGGCTGTAGGACCTCATTCAAAACTCTGTGAAGCCAATACACTCTGATAATATCTGTGGGTGCTGCACAGAGTCTTCAGTTTCTCATGGACTGTATGGGCTCTGTCAGTGTTGAAAAGTCTTCATCAACATTTTGTATTTTACATCTTGACCAGCTGCCAATTCCTGATGGAGCTACATGGGAGTACATATGAGGAAACTATAGAACTACCTATGCCAGCAGCTTCCTCTTGGTGACTTTATCAAATGCTTTTGAAAGGCAGAAACAAATCATAAAGGATTGCCTTTCTCTTACATCTGTATTAGCTCAAAGAATTCTAGTAAACCGGGAAGGGTGGGCATACGTTGACAGACTCACATGGGCTTGTGTCTGACAGAGGACATTCTTGTTAAATAATGCAGTGGTGAAGCAACAGTTTAAGAATATAGATGAGAGATATATAGATGTTTCATGACTCTCACCTTAATTACCTATTCATCAAGTATAACTGATCATGCAGAAATGCCACCTGGCTTGCAATATTCTGGATGAAGGAACACCGACTAATCTCCAGTCTGTGAGACTGGTAGCTCTCTTTAGTAACAGATTAAGTATTTCTGACAATATTCCTGCTCCTTCATTCTCAATTTGCTGTAGAGCACTGTGATGAAATCTCTGGTCCTGGTGACCTGTTGCAGTGTAAATGACCACTTCTGCTTCATTTCTTCTCCAGGGGCCCTCTGTCTGACAGCACCTTTCCCATCCATACTGCTGGCCAAGAGTAGCTCTGAGGCAGGTATCTCCTGGATTTGTTCTTCAGTAAGTCATTTACCTTTTGGAGGGCTTTGGTTCTCATTGAATTGGGCTGTTTATTTGCTGGTACTGAGCTCTTTTACAGATTTTCAGCTTCTGAGATGGATAAACAACTCAACATTGCAGGTTTAGTGGCCAGCTGTATATCCATTTTATCTTTCATATCTGCTTTGGTGCAGTGTCTCAAATGGACAGCACATACTCAATGTCTATCTGGTCTCTCTTTCTCTAAAACCCTGCAACAGACACAAAACAATTCACTCATCCTGTAGTATTATGTTATATACTGAAACTTGACTGACAATAATATTCTTTCAGAATATTCAGAGCTTGCTTTGTATATTTCATGGGATCCTTTCTCTTGCTGTAATTAATTCTCTGCATCTGGCCAAAGATTGCATTTGTTATCTTCCTGAGCATAAAAGGTCTATTAATATGTAAATTAGCAGGTTTTAGTTTTCTTGGAGCAGAACTTTTTAACATTTTAATGATAAGTTCACAATAGTGGTCCCTGTCTACGCTTCAAAAATGTAAGTTTTGCTTATATTTCACTACAGAATGCCAAAGTAAAAATCAGATTTCATTACAGCAGGGAAGATTAATACTGGACAGTCTAGTTCTCTGCCAGTGGCTGTGGAGAGTTATCAGCAGAAGCTGGCATAAATGTATTTGAAATGAATGAATTTAGGGAGTTAAATCCTGAACTCTGTGAAAAAAGAGCAACATGTGTAGTAGCAGTCAGAATGATCCAAGAAGACAGAGTCATCTGCCTTGGTTATATGAGCTACAGAAGTTGGCTTTACACGTGCAGTTGTATCTGTTGTGGGTATCACACACACCCCACCACCACCCCCTGCCCCAAATTGCTGGCAGTAGGTGAATGACCCACAGGCTGAAACAGAAAAACACCAGCTCCATCCACACTGGGCACCTAGAGTGTGTCTGTTGTTACCAGGAACGTAAGTCTATGCAGCTTTATGGAAGTTAGTGGAATTGAGCAGATACCAGCCAAATGTCTGGCTCTTGGAGGGGACATTTTCATGAGCTGTGAAAGGATACTTTATGGATAAAAAGAGGTCCTTTCCCTTGACTGCTTTCAATATAATAGAAACTTTCAGGCTTATTATATGAGAAAAAAGCTGAAAATTCAAACAGACAGCAATGCTGAGCCTGGAAATCTGTTTCCTGGAAAGCTTTATGGTTTCCAAAAGGATGTATTTAACTCTGCTGCATGGATGCCCAAAAATGTATGTGGCTGTGGCACACCATCTTCTTTACCAGCACATGGTGAAATGGGAAGTTAGGTTTCTACCTGAATATACATTGTGAGGTTTCTTCTCTGGTAAGATTTCTACAACCCTGTAAATCCCCCACCAATGGGGTATGGTTTGCACTGGTATCACCTCCTCCAGGTACAAACTGGCACAATCCATGGAAACACTGGCTTGCTAGCAACAACATTAAAGAGGTACAAGACTGAGGATAGCACACCTCTGCTTTAGCTCAGCAAAGGACCAAGGGCAAGGGTAGGGGCTGAAAGGGGGCTCCCACTAGCAGTAGCAATTACAGAGGCTGTCAGTGAGACAACTTGCTAGCTAGCTCTGTTGTCACCTGTCTGGCGGGGGGGGGGCACAGAGACTGAGAAATTTCTGTAACTACAAAATCAGCAAATGTGATTATAATTGCAGAAGACACATTTTTTTAACCTAAATTTGACACACACCTGTTCAGGTAACCTTGCTACTTGTATTCTAGGAAATTCAAAGGATAGATCCTGTTGCACGTAAAGCAATTCTCAATATCATTTTCCCATGTTTTAATATCTAGACAAACTCATCCTCATGACTTTAAGATCTTGCCAGGACAGAAGAATTTGTCCCACTAGGAAAGTTATAATTTAGTAAACTTAATCTAGGCCACAGACATATCCAGCTTTGTTCAGTCTTCATCATTTAGCTTGGAAGGCGATTGGGGTAGGGTAACATAAATACTGCAGTTTTTACAAATACTGTCAAGTGAAGACACAGATTTCAGTCATGGATTAATAAACGATTTTTCTGAGTACTTCTGTATGATTAAATACACTTCTGTTTGTTTTGTATATTGCACAAAGAAATGTGTGCAGGACACTCTTTTCCTCAGGCTATTTTCTTCCTCAAAATACATTTTTCTAATCTTTAAGAAGTGTTTTGCTCCACCTGTGCTAGAAGTCCCACTGACATGGTTGAGAATTAACTATTTCTCTGAGTCTTCTCTGTCCCTGCATGTTGAAGAAGCCATGGCGGCAGCACTGCTGGGGGAAATAAAATTGAACACCACAATCCACAATTCTCCCACATGTAGAATAGGAGACTGTGTTGTAGTATCTGGTCTATCAACAAGGCTTGTGCTCAGAAGATCCTGTTATTAATTTTCTTTAATTTGATAGCTGTGACTAGCAGTGTATGTCGTGACTTAAGGTAACCCCACTAAAACAAATATTCCATAACCTTAGTAATAAAAATGCATCCTACTATGATGAAGGAATTTTTAGAGCAAAGTTTATGCCCTATGGCTTTATCCTAAATATCTCTAGTTGAAGCCTTGTGCTAGATGAGTCTCATCTAAAGATTCAGAAAACCTGTGATATTCTGTATGCTTTGACTTCTGGAGTCTGGCTGCTGACATTTTCCCTAGCTGTCTTCCCCTTTATTTCCCTCTCACCATCTGACTTCCCCTCCCCCTCGGACTTTCAGCCCTTCCTCAAATTTTGTTTTCCCATGATCGGAGATGGTGTGACCCCCTACATCACCCCAAGAACACTTGCTTTCTGAGAGATGGGGAATCCTAAAATATCTGTTTAATGTCACATGGTCTCTGGAGGCCTAGCACTTAAGCATGTGCCTTATTTCTGTGTTGCAAACCAGGCCGTTACCACTGGCTACTGAAAGATGATTCTGATTTTCCAGGCCCCTGTGATACCAGCTTGCCATTTGGCCCCTGCAGTTGCAATAGGGTACACTCCGCTATGCTTTGAATGCTCTGGAGTATATGATGGGAAGCTATAGAAATCCATAAAGTGCCCTTTTGCCCTGTTTCCCGGGATGAAAAACACTTGTTTTTTACCCAGTTGCCTTAAAAAGAATCGTAACTCAAGTAGGTTAGGGGGAATGAAAACAAATACATTTATTTATGACATACAGTAGGCAACAGTTGCAAATACTTATAAAGACCAACAAAAGAAAAGAACATGCTCAAGGTATGTTGTGATAACACAGATAAATCAGTCACATGGCAAGGTGCTGTCAAATGCTCTTGTGTGGCCCCTGGTGAGCCAGTTCAGGAAGGTCATTGAGCTGAAAGCTAATGCTGAAGTTAATCCAGAAAACAAAAGAAGTATCAGTTTTCAGCCAGATCAGCTGTCTGAAGTGGCTCACCCTGTGGTTAAATTCACATGAATTCTAGCACAAGAGAAGGGTGGAGGGTTGGGAGAGACTGAACAGCCCAGATTTCATCATCCTAAGCCACTGAGAACTGCACCTGCACGTGCCCATGTCACTGCAAAACACCTCTGTCATTTTTACAAGTTGGTACAGGTAATGTAGTTAAATAAACATCAACATGGAGTAAAAATATGTAGTTCATCACTAGCTTTTCACTGGGAGAGGATACAGAAGTCATCTACTCTGGGTTGACTGAGGCGACTGAACCTCAAATTCTTTCTTTTGGGCATTCAGTATTGGAGAGATACAGAGCAGTGTGTCAACTGAGTGCCTCACTTCGCAAGTTCTGACATTAAATTGAGTTGAAGAAAAATAAATTTTGGTACCGTTAAATATGGTAGTTTCTGAAGTCTGTGGATCAGAGCCTGGGACCTGATACAAACTTGCCAACAACAAAACATGTAGAATTATTTGCCACTGCCATGAAATTGTTCAGATTGGCTTAAAATCATATTTTAAAACAAAATGACTGACTTAGGATTTTTATGTCTTCTGGATCAAGAAGTCCTTAGGTTCTTCCGCATGAACTCTGCATTGAAATCATAAAAGCTGGAATTGTATTTTAAGTTAGGAAGAACTTCAAAAGTTGGAATTCTTCCATAATCCATTGACTCAAGGGATTTTAAGAACATCAAACAAATCTAGACTTTCAACTAAATCCTAATAGCTGGCATACTAAATTCATATATATATATGCATATGTATTTGCATATAGACGCATAACTATAATAAAAAGACTTAAAGGAATTTGCAGTTCTTATGAGTTTTAATTCCTGAGGGCCACGTATGTAATCTCTGACATAAACAGTCCATGAATATTTGAAACAAGGTCCTTTGATTAGTTCTTGATCTTTTTGTTTATTTTCCTCAGGGTTCATTTGTCTTTTGTTGTTGTTGTTTTGTCTGACATTACTCCTGTCTAACCAAGAAAAGAAGAGCTTTAATATTAGTTAATTCTGAAGTGGCTCTGTGGCTGAACAAGACTTCATGGAAGAGTAGATCTACAGCTGCTCTGGTGCCTGGAGAAAGAAAGATAGGAAAAGTTATTTCCCTTGTGGTTGCTTCTTGGACCTGCTTGGGCCTGTCAGGAAAATTTTTCTTAGTTGTTAATTCAAATGAAATGCCATATCATTAGTCTTAAACCACCTCAGGAAAGCAAGTAAGAAAAAGCTATCTGTTGCCTGTGAAATGTGCAGCCACCTCAGACCTTGCTGAGTTTTGGGAATGGAAATTCTTAGTCAAAGACCTATTTTACACTTACATCTACTGGCAACTTAAAATTTTCAAGTTCTGATATCAAAAGGTGAAATATTTGGAAAGCATTAAGGAAGTAGAAGGGCATGTACTAAACCTCAGGAGAAATGATAGCTGCACTTGACACTTTTTCATGTTATAGTGGTTGCTAATAACACTATTTTTACAGCTGAGAATACATCCTTATTCTAAAGTTCTCACATTTCATCAGATTGCAAGTGTTTTCCTGTATTCTGCACGTGTATGGCAGAATAGTCAGCTACTAGTTTCTAGCAGAGTTTAATTCCTCATGGAAGTATTGGCTGAAACTTGTGGCTAGGGACATGTTAACAACGCAATGACAATAAAACCCAGTTTTGCCTTCCTTAGTGACCTCCAAAACCCACTCGGTTCCTGCAAAATAGAAGGCTCTTTTTTCTCTGTGAGGTCTTTCATAAGCACAAAGAATGTGAATGGTGGTATGAAATAAATAAATCTTCAGTCAAATCAGATTACTTAAGCTTAGTTGGAAAGCAGAATGTCATCTATGGTTTGGCACTAAGCTCACTTTATTAAAAACTGCTTTTCCTTTTCAGTGTGTTGACATAAAAATACATCATATTTGTTGTGAAATATTAATTCAGTCATGTCAAAGAGATGTGGAGAGCTGAACTCATTAACAAAGTGATTTAGGAAAGATTTTCAGAGTACAAATGACACTCTGGAGCTAGGTCTGCTCAGGTCCTCTGCCACAAGTTGGTGCCTTTGGGACCTAGTCTGCAGATGGGAATGTGCGTGCCTGTCTGGGCTACCTTAACTAGTTTGGCACCTTTGCTGAAACCAGCAGAACTGGATTGACTGGGGCACTGGGGATCTGTTGTGCTATGGAGCAATAATATGCAAGAGAAAAGCAGCAGCAACCAGGTGTGAGGAGGTAACATTGCACACTGCCCTGGAGCCTGCTGAGGCAGTAATGGGGGTCAGAGCCAGCCTCTCCCTGAAAGCCAGTGAATGGGAATTTCTCTCCTAAGTGAGAACCTAAGAGTTTGAACCATTTCTGATCCTTGGCTCATCGCCCCCAGGGCAGTGGTGATGTCAGACTAAGCTAGGCACCTGGTGAAGAAGGGATGGCTTGTAGTAGTGACGTTAAACCACAGCTAAAACTGATTTCTAGACCCAGATTGTGACACTGTGGGACTTAATGTACATTTGCTCCAGGAAAGATGAACGGATGTGTTGCTTTGGTGCATCTGCTTGGATGAGTTCAGCTACCAGCCTTCCTTGGCACCTAAACATTTCAGTGTTGATACAACAAAATAAGAATAGGATATCACCAATTGAATAATTGTTTCCCATTGTCTTCAATAATTTCTGCAGGTAAATATAAGGGCTGAATCTAGCTAGAATGACAAAGTGATAAACAAGAAAAGAAAGCAAAGTCTTTGTTCTAATTAGCAGTTCTGCAACCAAATACAGCTGCTGGGCATGAACAAAGAAAAGGACTGCTTAGCTAGAGTTTCTTTTTGAGGCTGGGTGTCAAGAGAGGGTAATTTGATATATTCTGCCAGCCTGACAGTAATTTGTCAGACATGTTACAGACCTGTACTACTGTCTTTGTTTAAGATGAGATGTCCTACTTTCCTGATGAAAATGAACTCCTGATTTGCAATTCTGAACTAAGATAATTGCTTCAGCAGCATTCCAAACTGGGCTACAGTTATGGAGTGGGCATGCATTAACAGTGGTAATTTAATTTCTGTGTCCATTTGTTACACAAGTAAAAAGTCTTTCAGGCATTACTGTTAGTGATATTTTTGCCTCTAATACATATTGGAGGCCACATTCACAAGATATACTTTCATGAATAAAACATGAGAGAACCAATTCCTCTGTCTACTGAAACAAAGAAAACAAACATTGCCTTTGGGAAACTGTATACAAACAGAGATGCATTCAGGCTTGCACAGAACTGGCTTACCTAAGAAGGGGAGCAGAGCTGCCTGAGACAAGTATTTCATTTCACTAGAACTGCCAGAATTCTGACAAAAAGTGGTCTTGAACATCAGCTAATCGAAATAAGTGCTAACCAGCTCAGTAGAGGAGCTTATAATTACCATCATAATGAAACTTGCACGCCAGCCTTCCACTTCTTCTCTCCCTCTGCTTCTTGTGCTCAAAGGAAAAAAATGCCTCCAGTGGTCAATGGCATCTATTTTTTTAAACATATGGGGATTTTCAAAGGTGCTGAAGGGGATTTCTTGTTCACTTCTACAGAGACTTGCAGTGATGGATAGGCATCTCTCTCCCAGAGACGAATGTAATGCCTGTTTCCCTCAGACCACAACTTACAAAACTCTTGCTCAATTTCTTCTGAGTATTCCGGTTCAAGTTGACTGGGGTTTTTATGGTTTCTGAGTTACATGGTTTTTTCACCCCCGAATGTATTCTGACACAGCTTTATGTGAAGTGTTCCACAGAGATTTTATAATTGCTTGTTTCAGTGGTCTCATTTCCTGCTCTCCAGCCAGCAGATGCTATCCCAAACAGGCTGTGAATTCAGCCCTCTGTCACATTGATATTAATCTGAGATAACTCCCTTGGCTCTTAGCTATCTGGTTTGCTAAGCACCTAATCCAGTAGCTTCTGAATTCGGTGGTAGTTTTGCATAAGAATAGGTCTTTGACTGGATCTTCTACCTTCACCTGATTCTGATGAAGCTAACAACTTTGGAGTCTAGGTTTTCCAGGGAAACTTCAGCTCAGAGGCAATAAAATAGCCAATGCGTTAATGACTGGCTAAGTTCCCCACTCAAGTGCCTGAAGCAATGAGTCATTAACCCAACCATGTAATTAACTTGGACAAGGGATACATTGCATTTAAACTGATTATGGAAAAAAACCCAACTAACATATGCCAAGTAATAAAAAACTTTCAAGGATCTAAGCAAGGACATGATATGAAATAAAGCAGAATGCAGTACATTTTACCCTGAAGGATACCTAAGTGCTTTGCAAGTGATATACAGGCAGTACTGATGAAATAAATCCACCTTGAGGTGAGACACAATATTCACCTAGCAAAAAGCACATGCTCTACAATATGGGGAAAAGACTAAAAATTATTTTAACTGTAGGATGCATAGAAAAATCTGCATTCTAAAAAGGACCCTTGGATCTTCAGAGTAGATGGGATCTGTTTTTTTGTGTCTTTCAGAATATCCCAATTAGAGTAAAGTATATAATACCCCATATTAAGGGATAGGAGTAGTGTTATTCCAGGCAATAGGGTCAGTAAAGATGCCCATGCAGCAATACCAGAGAAGAAATTAGTTACTGCTGACAGGACAAACACCAGCTGCCCTGCATTTCTTCTTGTCTTTGTTTCTAGCTCCACAGCTATAATTAGGGAGACCTATAATGCAGTGAAGTATTTCCTCTGGTAGAATGCATTTACCTTTGTCGAACTCTTTCTATTTCCAAGGAAAGTACAGTGGGATAATGTCTTCCCTTAAATGGGAGGCTTAGTTATGCATTTTCAGTAAGAGTGAGGCAGCATGTCAGCCCCTCATTACCTGGCTGTCATAAACTGCCTTTCTTATTTTAATTGGCCTTTGTGGATATGTGGATGGATCTGAGTTGATAATTTCCTACTTTTCCATCATTTCTCATTGGAAGTCTCATATTGCAGAAGAGCATGATCTTCAGAGGACCATGCTGCTGGGAAGACTCTCCATTCCTCCTTGCTGGAGTTTTCTGTGGATGAGAGCCAGCTTGGACTCTGTAGGATGTCTCAGTCCAGACTCTTGGAAGCAGTAGGCTAGTTTAACTAAGCTGGGCACAAATTACCCTCCAGGCACAAAAATGCCTTTCTTCATGCCATGTGAGCCCATGGGCTGAGCAGATGGGCACCTCTGATAGCTCCTGGAGCTCCATGGCCCAGTGTGTTATACATGTGTGTCTGGTGGCAGCTCACCCTTTCATGGTGCTCAGCCAGCTACCAGAGACCAGCTCCTTCTCTGTCTCCTCTGAGCACCCAGGAAAGGGATGCTCCTTCCCACCTTCTGACCTGGGCATTATGCAAGTCGTTGGGTGAGCTTCGGAAGAGATGACAGTGAATTCTGATGTCACTGTGCTGAACAACTTCTGGACTGGGGGATGTGAACAATTTGGTCAAGGTCCCACAGCACTGAGCTTCCAGGAAAGTGAGGGATGCACCCACCATCTCATTTCTCAGTGCTGTGACTATAATGCAGGTTTTTTTCAGAACACCAGGAAGATAAAATGCCTCAGTGAAGTGCAATTTCTCTATTCCTGTTTCTAAAACTCACTGCATTACAACTTTTCCCAGTGGTAGGATAATTGGCTCTATTTCCCTTGCTGGGATATGCTATAAGCCTTTGGCTTCATGATTTAGCCACTTTGAAACTGAATTACTGTCTCATTAAAGTGTAAGTATTAACACTTAAGAGAAGTACCAAAAATAAAAGTGGCCTTTATCAAAATGATCCTATTGGTTAACTGTAGCATTCTTTCCAGTACTTCCAAAATTAGCCAAAATAAGAAGAAGCTCAGTGGGATCCTTAGTCTTCTTCTACAGAAAATTCATCATAACCTTAATGAGTATATAAAGCAGAGTTTTGAAAACTTGACAAAAGGAACTTTTTGGTAACTGAGAAACCATGAGGCAAGGTAAGAGTGGGATTCGTGGACAAAG
>VYZV01011219.1:0-39231 GCA_013401275.1 Pandion haliaetus | reverse complement strand
TCATGGGAAATGGGTAACATGTCTATATAAGTTGTTGTAATCGGGGGATTAAACGATTTCGCTTATCCAGACCACGGAGTCCATGCCTTAATTCCTACAACTGGGGTTGTTTAGTCTGGAGAAAAGGAGGCCGAGGGGAGACCTTATTACTCTCTACATCTACCTGAAAGGAGGTTGTAGTGAGGTGGGTGCTGGTCTCTTCTCTCAAGTAACTAGTGGTAGGATGAGAGGAAACACCCTCAAGCTGTGCCAGGGGAGGTTTAGTTTGGATATTAGGAAAAATGTCTTTACTGAAAGGGTTGTTAGGCATTGGAACAGGCTGCCCAGGGAAGTGGTTGAGTCACCATCCCTGGAGGTTTTCAAAAAGCATGTAGATAAGGCACTTCGGGACATGGTTTAGTGGGCATGGTTGGTGGTTGGACTCGACGATCTTAAAGGTCTTTTCCAATCTAAATGATTCTATGATTTCTCTTGGCTTTCTCTGACTGCTATTTCACAGCCAAAAGTTGTAATAATATCTTTGTTTATAACCCCCAACCCACTCCAAAAAAGCCCTTATCAGCATTCTTTTTAAGGAAATGAAAAGCAGCATAGATTTCACTCTTAGGCATTTACTGTCTTTGTTGCTCCATTTAACTCTTTAAAGAAGCTGTATACAGATTGTCAGCTTGTTTTTAATTCAGTCTACTTCATCTATTAGTTTAGTATATAATTGTCTTCAGCACAGACATAGTAAATTTGATGTGAAATCAACCTCTCTGAGACCAGCTACACCATAGGAAAAATCAGCGTGGTGCTATTAAGTACTTCAGGGGATGACTTTTGCATACATAGTCAGAAAAATTAAGTCTCAGCAAGAAGAAGTTGAAATGACATACAGTTGTAATCATCTTATGAATGATTTATGTCCCCGTTTTGCCACAGATTTCATTTTTACTTACACAGAACTTATCAAACATGATGTACAAAACTGGCATTAAATGGAATGAGTCACAGAGCATTCAGGGAGGAACTTTCCCAATACTGCAGAAGAAGCAATGCTCATTTGGTTTTAATTTTTGTTTGTTTTACAGCAGTCTAAATACCACTGCCCATTTTTCTGCGTACACTGAAAGTGTAACTAAGAGATAGTTTTAGCCCAATATATTTACAGTCAGATATTCAGATGAAGGACACTGAATACAACAGAAAGGGAGCACAAGAGGTCGCAGGAAGGGAGCACATGAGGTAACAGAGACACTTGTGTAGAGCAGCATAGTCAAAGCTGTCGTGGTTCAAGGCACAACAGATGCCGAATCGTTATCTGTACCCTATGACCTGAAGGAGAGGTTAAAAGATGGCGAATGAGGGAAGAAAGGCTATTGAGATGCAATTATCTTTACACTAGTTTTAATTTGCACAGTTTAATCTGCATAGGCTTTCTGTCTAAGTAGTCCTCCATCACCTCTTTGCAAGGCACAGCAACTGCAGGCAGGCTCAGACTTACTGGTTGGGTAACACAACCGAATTAGAGAAAAGGGACAGAGAGATTACACAGGACCAAAGGCAGCACCTTACCGCCACTGTCTCTGAGGTATGATTTTTTTTTTTCCCGTCTGCTCCTGAAGATCCTGTTCCATGAAAGGGAGTGTTTGGACCCCATGGGCAGCTGCAATACACACTTGTCTGCAAGGGCAGAGGAACATGAAGGGAGGTCAAACACCAGTAAGTACTAGTCAGGGGAGCCAGTGATCAGGTTGAAACCATTTCAGGCAGGTCAGGTGGAATGGCCAAAGGACACAACCAGGCACAGCTTTGTGGCAGAATGGAGGTGAGCTGGGTCCTGTGCGTGGGCTGCTCTCTGAGATCAAGACACTTTGGACTTTCTGGATGCACAAAAAAACCATGATGTGGGAAGAGATTTCTACCTGTTAAAAACTAGTGTGGAGCTACAGTTACAAGCTGCCATAGCTGACACAGGACTCATCACTTACACTTTCTGTGTTCCCTCTTTGACAGATTTTGTTTTCTGTCTCCGTTCTTATAGAAATTAGAACTATGCAGTTGTGCTATCTGTATAAACCTATCTGTTAGTGTCCCCTAAAAAATATTGAATCTATTAGCCAGTTTCAACCAAATTTGACAGAGGATATTTTTACAAGTTTTTTAAACCTCAGTGGCTGGGTAGAGACAAGGTCTTATTAATCCTTTTTTTGGGGGGGGGGGAAGGCAGCAGCACAAGATCAATTATATTATTACACAATGAATAATCCATATTAAAAGAAGTGGCTTTATGAATATCTAATTGCAGGAAGCTTTTTGATGACAGCTGGTACGTTAAGTCCTAGCAAATACAACCACTTCACAGCAGTTCATCTGGAAGCAGGCTTTATTAAGTTGGCTGCTCACGGAACTACTTATTTTCTTCACTGACCCACTGGTGCTCATAAAATGAGAAGTGCTGTGGCTTCAGAGTGCCCTAGGACAGCAAAGAATGACCTCTGAAGATCTGGAAAGTCAGGAGCTAGTCATATTAGGCATCCTGCAAAATTAACATGAACAGGACAGCCACTGGCACACTGAATTGTGAAGTTGTGACCTGATCAGAAAAATAGAAAGGATCATAAACTTTGCCAGGTCACTTGTAAAAATATCATAAGGAAGGCTAAAGAAGATCTTGAAGAATAACTTGCAAAAAGCATGACATTTGTTTCAGACACAGCAGTTGCATGTTCAACAAGGCCAAGTGCAAAGTCCTGCACCTGGGTCAGGGCAACCCCCAGTATCAAGGGGGAATGAAGGGATTGAGAGCAGCCCTGTGGAGAAGGACTTGGAGGTGCTGGTGGATGAAAAGCTGGACATGAGCTGGCAATGTGCACTCGCAGCCCAGAAAGCCAACTGCATCCTGGGCTGCAGCAAAAGAAGCGTGGCCAGCAGATTCGAGGGAGGGGATTCTGCTCCTCTACTCCGCTGGGTGAAACCCCACCTGGAGTACTGCGTTCAGCTCTGGAGTCCTCAGCACAGAAAAGACATGGACCTGTTGGAGCAGGTCCATAAGAGGGCCACAAAGGTAATCAGAGGGATGGAACACGACTCCTGTGAGGAAAGGCTGAGAGAGTTGGGGTTGGAGAAGAGAAGGGTCCAGGGTAACCTTATTGTGGCCTTTCAGTACTTAAAGGGGTCTTACAAAAAAGATGGGGACAAAGTTTTTAGCAGGGTCTGTTGCAACAGGACAAGGGGTAATGGTTTTAAACTAAAAGAGGGCAGATTTAGACAAGATATAAGGAAGAAATTTTTTACAATGAGGGTGGTGAAACACTGGAACAGGTTGCCCGGAGAGGTTGTAGATGCCCCATCCCTGGAAACATTCAAGGTCAGGTTGGACAGGGCTCTGAGCAACCTGATCTAGTTGAAGATGTTCCTGCTCATTGCAGGGTGGGTTGGACTAGATGGCCTTTAAAGGTCCCCTCCAACCCAAACCATTCTATGACATCTGCCAGAAGATGTGAAGACCTAGCAGACAGCAAAGGCATAAAAGGAATGAATGCTCAGGTAAGATAAGGACAGAGCAGAGAAGTGAAATTATCTTTCTGCATCTGTTTATCATCAAGAAGCTTGGGGCATTTCCCATGCTGAAAGTCTTTGTGGGGGGATGCACCAAAGGGTCTGTCTCAAATAAGTGCATTGCACAAGATCAGAAATCAAATGGATGAGAAGAGCAGACACAAATCTCTTGGACCAGGTGGAGTTTCTGTGGAACTTAATAATGAAACTGGGATGGGAAACTGCTTGCATGAGACTGTCTCCATATCACAGAACTGCAGGGTGCTTAGCAAGACCCCGTGTGAGAGAGGAGTGTGATCAGAAATCCTGACACCTCTGCCAGGCAGCCTGGTCAAGCTAGACTAAAAAGAATCAGTGGGTGAATAAATACACATGGGGTATTGTGAAAGCTCAGCAGAGCTTTGGCAAAGGAAAGCTAGGCCTTAGAAACCTTTTGGATGGAGGCCTTGCAAGGAGCTGGTGAGCACATACACCAGGAATAGCCTGCTGATGAGGCTGGCATGGATTTACAACGGGAACAAGTTTCCTTGCCAGTGGCTCTTCAACAAGCCAAGCAGCCAGCGGATGGGAGGGGAAGTTTGCATGCCTGGAAATCCACTGAAAAATACAGGAAACGAAAGGTGGGAATAAGTGGCTGGTTTCACTCTAGCAGAAGGTCATCAGTGGAACCCTTCCTAAATGAGTTGGGAAAGAAACAAATAGGGAGATGGCAAAAGTTGCTGATGCTAGTAGCTAGCTTTATACTAATGATACAAATATTTGCATCTCCTAAAAATCTGCTATGCCATATTCTCCCATAATTGCTAAGCTACTTTGGGTATCCTTAAATGTCCCAAGAAATAGAAACCAAAACAAAGGCTTTTGAGGTACAGTATTTTATCCTTTCCCCAAGGCACAGCACAGTCTCACTCAGAGGAGGATGATTATACAACAGGAGCTATGGAAGCATAATAAGTAGAGACCTAATGCTCCAGGGTCTAGAGAAGAAGAAATACTGATTTTTAGTATGTGAAAATCCTCAAGGTTATAACATATTGTGAAGATGACTTTAAAATCATAGAAATTTAGGAAGCATAGGGTGGAAGATACCTCCAGAGACCATCTAATCCAGCTTCCCACTCAACACTAGATCAGGTCAGGTGGCTTTCTCTAACCACATCTTGAAAGATGCATATTCTACAGCTTCTCTGTTTCAGTGCTGTGCCTCTTCTGTCAGGGAAAAAAATAATTAAAAAAAAGATGCCTGTATCAAGTTCTTTCTACTCACTTTTTGGATTCTGTCCTTCAAGGATCTCATATTAAAGCATTTATTTGCAGTGCTGAAGGCTAGAACCAGAATTCTTCTTCAGAAAAACACTTCAGCTATTCCTGCAGAGAGGTGACTTCAAAAGCTGAGCCTCTCAGAAGCACACTTATGACCATGAGACTTGTGAAATGCTGCAAGACTTTGCAACCCCACTTTTATCAAATGTTATTTTTATTCATACTTAACCGAAGCTATACAAGCCTGGCAGAAACCTCTGCTGTTCTGAAACAGTCTGAGCTAGAATTTCACCTCTACAGCCTCACCAGCCAGACAGATAATGAATGACTGACAGATATCTCATGTCACAAGTAACACAGTGTCGGCATTGTATTAAAATAGTCTTATGAATTTTAAAGAACCTTTTCCAAGCATCAAGACAGTGGTTTATAGCTAAAAATACATCAATACAAATTAAATATTTGCATGACAAGGGTGACTTTAATTAAAAACCTTTGATATAATTTAAATCACATCCATGAAAATAGTAATTGGACAATGAAATATCTTACAGCAATTGACTCTTACAGTACAACATAATTGGACAGGAATGTCTGGGGCATCACACACTGCAGTGATTTTATACCTCTGTAGAAAAGCTGATTGTAAGATTCTTTTAATAAACAGTAACGTAGCTGAGACAAAACTGATATATAATTCTGAAAAGCAATAGATTTATATTTGCTTAAAATGAAAATTATTTTGATATGGTACAGATGGATTTTTTGCATGTCAAATAAAAATCCCTCAAGTGCAATAGAAGTTGCCATGTTCCTGTGAGGTTTCCAGCATGTTCAGGAAATCAGCTGGATGAAACTCATGAATACTCACAAGTTCCCTTCTCTTCAATCGTACTCCCCAAGGAAAAAGAATTTAAACATCCTGCATTTCCTAACTGTCTCTTCCAGTGTTATACCTTCTCTGCATTATTGCATTTATTGGTGATGTGGTAATGCTTTGGTGTGTGCACTCCACTTTTCCTTCCCAGAACTAATCAAGATCTGTCAGACTTATTTGAGAATGTGGGTAGGGGCAATGATCCTAGATCACATTCAGGGGATGACCTACACTTGTTTGCCATAATTCTGTTTTATAGCTAACAAATATCTTCCTGAGAGATAATATATATTCTCCTTTAAATTTTGGGCCAAAGGCCTGCATTTTTAAAGCTGGTTTTCTTCAGTAGAATCCCCCACTGCCATCTGCGAAACCTTGGCAGTGAACGTGCATGGAATTGAGTAACAGCCATGGAACTGGTGGTGCTAAAATCATTATACACACAATTGTAGAATGTGTTAGAGATCTAGGCCCTGCTCAAGTTCAGTGTGTCTTGAGAATAAATTTAATGGCTATATATTCCTCAGCCAGTCATGAGGAGAATGTTATTTACCCTTTCCTCCTATCTGACAAGCTACCAAATACTCAGGGAAAAGCAGGCTGTGGGAACCTGGACCATGTACCATCACTACAAAGCAGTGGATTCTCTTAATCTTCCTTTCTCCCCTGTGGCCACAGAATTATCTCCCCATCTCTGGCATCCTATAGGTTGATAAGCTTTAAGACTTGGAGCTTTGCATAATAGCTCAGAAGAACATGCACCCTGTCGCTGGTGATTACAATGTAGGAAATGCTGCAGTACATGGAGGTAGAAAACAAAGCAAAGCACATTGCTGTATCCCATGGAATAACCCATACTCTTCAGGATGCAAATCAGGGAAGGAAAGGGTGATATGTTACTGTCAGAACTCTTTTGAAGAGTATATGACTGCAAGAGGTTATAATTATTTAACATTTTGGTTTCAACTTTCCGCAAGTGGTAAAGTCCTTACTGTCTAACCAGCTGCCACAGCTCCACAGCAGATTCAGAACAGCAAATTTCAACTCAGCAAAAGCTGAGAAGTCACATGGTTATCATAAATTTTATTAATCTGAAAGTCTTTGCATGCACTCAGAAATGTGAACATATGGTTCACGTGCAGACTGCTAACATACAAGCACATAGATATCCCCATTTTCCAGTACAGGCAGAGCCCAAAATATCTACATATGTGAATTTCAGAGGTGAGGAGCAGTCCTGAATCCTGCTGAAGCTGATGGAAACGGCAGCCATTCAAGCCCTGAAGCAGAGTTCTGTCCTGCATGGGAACAGCAGACACTCTTTTTAAGGCAGCTGCTTTGGACATGGGGGAAAAGATTCAGAGCCCCTGTTCTGCTGCTGAACTCCTGGGCAATGTTAGGCAAGTTGCTGATCTCTACATCCACAAGCTCCTAACTTCAAGGGCAAGAGGAGGGCCTTGGTTTTGATTTTAGAAGTGGGATGTTAGAACTATGAGGGTAAAGGCACTGAAGAATATGAGGTGCTCAAGGACTGGTGTAACAAGGAAAGGGTAAATACTTGAAATTGTCAGCATGCTAGTATCTAAAATGGGTATTGAGTCATTAAGCTCTAGTCTGCAAGCCTCCTTGGAAAGCTGAAGGAACCGTGTCTGATATTACATACAAATGAACACAAGTATTCTTTACGTTTAATGAAAAAAGGAAATAGCATCAGCTACCTGAAGCAATGGGGCAAACAAGACATCTTAGAAATGAAGGCTTCTGCCCATTTTAAGAATCAAAGAGCCGGTCCTGTAAGAACAACTCACAACTACACAATCCCAATTAGGCACTCATTTAGGAATTTGTCCTAGAAAGCCTTACAGCAAAAGCTGGTTCATATGACCTGTAATCTCTGCATTGGTCTACAATGCAATCCCTGGCTTTGGCTGAGCTCTGCTTAGATGCAGTAGCTGATGGGGGTGACATGTAGGACCACTAAAATCCTATTTTCCAGGGCCACAGATCAAATAGCCTGTCTGCCTCCTTCAGAAAGGGAGAAGTTGTCTTTCCCATTTCTAAGAGAGGCATCTAATCATTCAGCTGGGGCAATCCTGGAGTACATCTCAGTCTTCCTTGGTTTAGATTTTCCATTTTTTTGATAAATAACTGCAATTTTAATTAGGTCAGGAAGAGGGCCTTAGGCCTTCTATCGCAAATAGTTCCAGAACCCGCATTGCATTTCTGAGAGTACATGATCTGCCAAACAACACAAGACATAAGACAGTTTTGCCCAGTTGTTTTAGCAGGCAAAATCACGTTGATGTGCCAGTGGTACCATAACAGATCTCGGCAACTGAGGAGGGCTCTGGCTGGTTCAGCTAACCCCCTTTAACATCTGCTAGGCAATGTGGTGGCCCTAACTGCATTGGCAAGGAAGGTCTTAACTTCTGGTGTACCAGCAATTGCATCTAATGGTTTGTAGCCGAGTCCTAAGGGGGACCCCTGAAATCTTACAGGAGGTGTCCCCAACCCTTGGATAGTCCAATGCCAACCCACATACTGTCATTCTTTTTTATCTCCTTGTTAATTATGCTGCACCTTCCATATAACCCAAAGAAAATGGAAAAAACCACCAACACCCAAAACCCAGCAGCAAATGGAAACCTTCTTCCTAACCTGAACTTTTTTCTTCTTTTCTTCCTTATTTTCCCTACCTGCCTACCTACCTACCTACCTACCTACCTTTCATGTTTTCTTTTCCCTACAACTTAGCTAGCTAGGCTAGAAACACAGTTAAAAAGCAGAAAAATAATTGCATCTATTGCCCCTACAGTTACTAGCAGTATTAAGATGCCTGTTGACTAGTCTCCCTCACTAAGCTAATCACCTGTCCTGGTACATGCATTTCTGTTGAGTTATGAGTACAGTCATACATCAGTACAAGATGCTTCTTGGTGTAGTTACCTTTACATGGAGAGGTGGAAGGTTTTATTTTTCCTTCAAGAACTCAATTTGTTTTTTCCTGGTGGATAAATGGTATGTATGTAAGATTGTATTTATTTATTTAAATTTCTACAAGATTGTCACATTTCTTTTTAATAAAAAGTTGGTAAAACCTAAAAAAAGATATCTTCACTTCTGCATAGCAGTCAGCTCCTCTCCACAGCTGCCTGTTGTTGCCCACCAACCTTCCTTCCCTGCTCCCTTGAGCCTTTGGGCTGCCCCGATTCCTTCAGAGGAGGAATGGGTCAAAGCTGCCACACTTACTTCAGGATGTGGCAAGGAGGAGACATAAAATGAGCATGTGCTAAAAGCACTGGCTGTGAAGATGCCAGGAAAATAAATGCTGCTGGATTTTCTTAGAAGTGAACAAAGTGATCACATTTTTCAGTGAAAACTTCATAATCCCTTTCATTAGAACAAATTTCCTGCAATTGAAAACAAAGCTTTATGGAATGATTTTTACTGTTTTGTACTTTTACAGCACCCAGCAGATGGGCAACCTAAGCATCATCTGGGGGCACTGGGTGCTATTGTAACAGAGCCAGTAGCATCGTCACCAAGGTTTCTGTTGTCATGCTCATAGTAAAAGCACAACCAATTGAATGGTTCAGATCACAAGGGAAATTTTAGATCCTTTGAACAGGACAAAAAGCTGAAAATGTGACTATTACCATTTTATCATTTATTTCTCTAAAACTGGTAGTTTATAAGTTTGTAAGATTATCCTGTCATTTCCCCTAAGTCTCCTTCCATTTCTAAATGGACAACCTTATGCATGCCTTGCCCTGGCCGTCCTTCTTGGCCAGTAGAAAGCTTCAGATGTGGCTGCATTTCAGGATTTGGTGATTTATCACCTGTGTATCCAATACAAACCTCACAGGCTTGCTGAAGACCTAATATTTTCAGAAGAAGGGCAACATGCTTTTCATTTTTGCTGTATGTTGAGGATTGGATTTGACAAATGTATCTTTTCTGAGGGAGTGGTTAGCCATTAGGAAAAACCACATCACATTTCTTCTCAGTGAAAAGCCATTACTTAAAGAAAGACTAATATAAATCCATATGCAGATTATGCAGCAATTCTGGCCCAGGTTAGCTTCTAGATTTGCTGACCCAGCTGCCCACTTCTTTTAAGTGCCATCTAATAATTTAATTGATTAATATATATAATAATTTAACTGATTACTATGTAATATATGTAATAATTTAATTGATAAATTCTATTTTCTTCTTGCATATGCATAGATGTGCTACAGTTCTGAATCTTGTTTATGCAGAGAAGTAAATGCCTGCTTATTAATGGAAAATGTTGCTAATTTTAGACTGAAAACTCTCAGTATCTCCAGGATTAGCAATACCATACTAGTCCTGCCTGTCAGAAACAACCCATGAATATTGCCATGAAGAACTGGGCGCTGTCTTGATCCAAAGGCACGACATGTGGTGAGTCCGTGGGATTGGCATTCCCTGTGTCATCAAAATCCAAACAAATACATCCATATCTGCCACGCACATGCTGACAAATTGCTTTGCCTCCCAGGCTGAGCTTAGTGACAAACTACCTGAAACTAAAACTGAAAGACCTTTAAGACACAAGCGTTTTGCTGCCTATTGGTGAGCTCGCCATTTTACGGGGTTCATGCAGCTCAACACTGACATCCGATGGCTGGTCCCAATAACCCCAACTGTATCAGTGATCTGCAGCTCCAGAATTACTAAACAACACACAGACAACAAACGTAAGCACAGGTGACTTTTTTCTGTATGGATTACTATGGGGTAACCTTTCTGTTCTGGCTGCTATTTGAATAGGCCAGACTTGCTGCTGGGTCTGTAGTTGCCCTAGGGTCTATAGTTACGACACTAGAAACTTCAGCGCCATTTAAACGAAGAGGACTTTTGCCACTGAAGGCCTGAGACCAAGAGAACATCCTCCTTTCCACACTTCCATTGTGCTTCTGCCCAGAGGTCAGCTGAGTTTGCAGCTGTGCAGGAACATGATAACCAGTTTCTATCAGCATGGCCTAGGTCTCTTGGATGAGGGATCTGAAACAGAGGTTTGGGGATGCATGGCTTGCAGAACGGATACATCTGTGAGTATTTTGACAGTCATGCAGACTGTTTCATGAAGATATTTGTTTTAAGTGCCACCTGTAAGAATCTAAACAACAGATACAGAATTTTAAAGACCAATGTAGGCTGATCAAAGAGTGATCAACCTAAAGCAGCTTGGAGAAAAAGTAACATCCTATCATGTTTTTCACCTCTGATTATAGCATATCAAAGGCTGAACTTACTTGAAATGGAGTTGGGCCCTGTCCAACTTTTTGCTTCTTTTTTATGCAATCAGTTGCTCCCTTGTTTGGCTAAGGAATGCTGTACAGATATATAAGAGTGAAATGATAATGAGGGGACTTTACAAAGAAGACAGATGCAGCTGTAAAAAAAATAATTATAGTCTAATTCAGAGTTTTGAAAAAAAAAAGCTATTTTTTTTGTATTAGTATGTCACATTTATGAAAGAATTAAGAAAGCAAAAGGATCTGACAATAGACTGGAGGTTCTTATCAGCTATTAAGCCAGATTAACTCAATTTTTGCAGTTGTTAATTAAGTATCTACGATTTCTTGTGCTAGGACAGAACTTTGACCCAAGAATAAGGATGTAGTCTAAAGCAGACTCAATGAAATGGACATACAAGTCTGAAAAGAATCCATTCACATCCTAAAGATGTTAGGAGACATTCAGATGTGGTATCTTGGGCTGATTTCAGGAATTAAATTTACAGCATTTAATCTAATTTACTAAGGTCATATTTTAAATAGATTTATACAGGAAGTATTGAGAGCTCCTGGGCAGTGAAGCGCCTGGGTCTTTGACTTTGATGCCTATTGATAACGTTAAAGCAACTGTAGAGTTTCAAGCAACAAGGCAGTGCACACATTTTGGGGATTCTGGTGAGATGTGATGTGCGATATTACTTTATATCCACTAATGGGATAACTACAGTGGACCTAGATCTCTCTCAGAATTGCACTCTGGTAATTTTCTTATCTGAGCCAGACCATAACTGACATTTTCTGTTTGAAAGTCTGAGGTACAGTTACAAATCTGATGTCTGACAAATCAGTGCTTATCTGTTATTTTAGAAAAGAAGCAATATGATTATGACTGAGCAAGCAGTCCTTTTCACCATAATGGAGATTACGTTACTTATACATCATATCTTGAAAGCAAAAAGTACAGCTGGTCCCATTGCTGGCAATCTTAGTGAGGAGATATGATGCCTAGTGGGACAAACACAGAAATTTTGCATTCCTCTCTCTTCTGTACCTTTTCAGATATGAAAAGCCAGATATTCCGGAACATGGAGCTCCAGAATCCCAAAGTGGATTTTTTAATGTCTGAAAGTCACCTACTGTCAAGAGACTGGAAGCACAAAACTGAAGTACCCTGTTTAGAAGCGATGTTTGCTGATATGCGTCCTAAAAGAGATTTTGATAACAGTACCTTCCATATCACATTTCCTTTATGGATTAATGGAAGACTTTTGTCTTCAGGAACTTCTAGCTGACCAGAGTCAACAAGACATGGGTGCCCATTTTTCTCCTCCTTCGTGAATTCCCACATTTTTGGTTTTTATGTACTTAATAATATCTATTATATAACACTGGTATGGCAGAAAGGATCAGGGGAAAATAAAACATGCATGATCAAAAACAGAGCCCTGGAACTCTGCTGTTTTTTTCTGATAACAGCTGAAATAAAGGCTCTAAAAGCAACCATAAAAACCAGAAGGCAGGGATTTTTTCACTTTAGCTAAATAAAAATGATGGAAAAATATAGAGGACTTTGGCTATACTAAGGGTAAGCAATGCTTGAAAAAGAAATCTGAGATGCCTAAATGACATTCAAGGCTGCCAAAAAGGAATTGATTGAGTTAACTGCTGTGAACAAGTAAAGTGATTCCTTTGCAGTTTCACCTTGGACTGGTCAGGAACATGCAAGGTTGCCTTCTGCAGCAAGCTCTTCCCATGGGACGTACTTGTGTACAGGGAATAGTACTGAAATTACTGATCTGAAATTGTCTCACACCTATCTCCACAGATCACCCCTTCCTAACCTTGGATTTTTTTCAGAGCCCCTGTGTCTACCAGACATCTCCTGGGCATGAACGTGGGAAATAGCAATGGCTCCCTTCTGAGAGTGCTTGGGACCTTTCAGGATCAGCCTGCTCTTGCCCTTGATGCATTGACAGCTTGCATGAGACCCTTGAATCTCATTGCTAGGTACAAGACCAGTAAAATGAATCTTCTGCAGTGCTTTTTTTTTTTTGGTTTTATGATCTTTTTAGATCTAATTAGCACTGCATACTTCATGTCAGAGAGGATTATTATCTATTCTACCTGAGTAAAAAGGAATTGAGATAATTTAAAAAACAACTTTAAATCAAAGTAAACATTGAGTCATTAAAATGTTACAATGAATTAAGAAATTGTTTGCTTAAATATATTGAATTTTGTGGTTTACTAAATCAAGAGTTCTTGTAGTCTCCTTGGAAAAACAAGCTCCATTTGTCGACCTTTGTATTTATGTGCAAAAATATTGGAAAGGGACAAAAACATTCTCTGCCTGTAATTAAAATTTTTCTCATTTTAAACTTTTACAAATGAAATACATTATTTTGACACCTTTTGTATTTATTGTGGTAATGAGTCCTGCAAATTCCTTATGCAGTCATAAATTCAGGATACAACAGCTAAAGGCAAATACATTTCAGACCACTAGTGCTTAGGCTCCTCGGACCTGAGACAAGCAAATACCTGTTCAGAAGAGACCATGCTTATGCCATGGTCAATGATATTGTCATCATCAACCTGCTTTGGGAACTTCTGTTGAAGGAAGTCAGTTTTTCTTTTTGGTGGATCTTCATAACAGACCTGCCTTACTCAAGAGGTGGCAAACCCCAAGAACCGCAAGCATACTCTCCCTCAGGAACATGAGAGGTTTGGCAAGCTGCTCTTGCATGCGTGGAGGGACAACTCTGTTCTGCACTGCATAATCTCTTCACCAGTGTAACTCCTGCTGCAAAGGGCCGATGTCTCATTTAAAATCATTCCATCATCTTTAATACTGATTAGGGCTTTTTTTTTTTAATCTTCTTCCTGTTCTTTTTATTTTTCTATGTCGGTGCGTGTATGACTACGTTTGTCATATCAAAGCTACTCCAGAGGAGTTCCTAAGGCAGGGCTTAGGGCTATTCCTTAAAGTTTGAGTCAGTAATATGAAATAATGTTGCCTGCATGTACATATCAGTCTGCTCACAGGTATAGACTGTGTATTTCATAGCTCTATCCATCATAACCCTAAAATAAGCAGACAGTCCTTTAGGGAAACAGAAAGGCAGTTAGTACTGCTTTTCTTGTAATGTACTACATGGGGAAATATCCTTTAAACACAAAGTAAAAATGTGATCCAGACGTTATTTCTATTTCAGGTTCCAATGTTCCTTTCTTCTTACACAGCCCTGGTCTCTGATGACTGATTTTTTTTTTTTTCTTCTGTTTGCTATGGAGGCATATCGCATTCAACAGCAAGCATCAATGGGAGAGTAACTTTCAACTGTCTAATGTGCTTGCTGAGAAATGGAATGGTTGCAAAGCCAGTCTATTCCTTTAATTGCCAAAGTGCATTTTCTTCTTACTGCTTTGCCTATGGAAGCATTGTTCTTCCTCGAAGGGGGACATTTCTCTAATCAGCATCAGTGATTTGTTCCATTGTAGGCTTAGTAATCAAAATAGACTTAGAAAGAAAAGAGGGAAAGGACAGGTGCCTACTTCCTGCTTTTAAAAGTATTGGAAGACTTTTTTGCACAGCTGGTGATGGCACTGTGATGTAGAGTAAGTGCAGATATGGCTAGCCACAGGTCAGTGGTGAAAATACAGAACTGAGAATGACTACAATGATCTCTTCTTTGGCACAAGGCCTGTCTTCTGCACATGGATATTTGGCAACTAGCACAAAAGAGCAATCTGTTTATAAATGATACTGTGTAATGTACTTCCTAAATACTGTGAGATAGAAGAGAGAAAACACTGGGTTCAAAGTTCATTAAGTTTGGCTAATACTGTCAAGCTAACATGTTTCATACTTAAATTCTAATTTAATGCAGGAGCTTTGGGGAGGGATAGAGACACCTTAAGTTTGAAATCACATGCTACAACATTTGAAGCAGTAGAAGAAAGATGACAGTAGGAATGCTGCCTTAGGTAAGTGGAGATTGTGGAGACTGCAGGCAAATGGTCAAATAGAGATTTGAGGGGCTAATAAAGTCACCTGCAGCCCTTGAGATCTTGGCTGTAAATCTTCTGGGCTTTTTTTCAGCATCTGGTATGTCTGAATTTCTCCTCCTGAAACAACCAACCAAACAACCCCCCAAAAAACGCAAATTCAAATCTCCAGAAATCCAAATACAGAATCTCTGAAAAAGCATATTGGAAGAGTTAGGCTGTGGCTTTCAGGAGGCTGAAAGAAATATATCAGACAGTGACTTTACAACCAGCTATGGGTGAAACAAGCCACGGCAAAAGCAGAAGAATTCTTTCAGGCATGTTAGTAAAAAGCAGCTAACAGTCTTTCACCAATGATCAAAGTGAAATCAAAGTGTTGAATGCACTATTTTCAGATTTGCCCACAACTTCCACTATAACAATAACTAAAACCCATCATTAGGTTGTTTAGTTTGAGACTAAAAAAGCACATAGTTGTGCTTGACATAAATTACAGAATGGCACTCCAGGGAAAACAGGTCATTCAGCACTCTGCGACAAAAACATTAGTATTGTTTGTAGCACTAATTGCAAACAAAGGGCTGTACCTGGTAGAAATAGTCAGGCTATTAATAAGAAAGTTGAAATCTGTTTCAGAACACAGGCTTTGCTGCCTGCTAGCCTTAAGGAATTTGGACATTGTGCATGAGAATACTTGAGTCAATGCATTTTTATTAATTGCAGCTTTTATATGAGCACTTAGACAACACATTAAAATAATTACTTTCAGTGAAGCATTATCTAACATACTTTTCACTGTTGTTTTTTTGCTAGAAAGAGTCATGCAGCTCACTAACAGCAAGTAATCAGACCTCTTCATAGCATCATTTCCCTAAAAGCACGCAAAATAGTGGGTGAAATTATTTTAAAAAGGGTAGTTACTATACCCATCTTTTGTGCTTTGAGGCCCACTTCAGCAAACATTTAACCACATGCTTAACTTTAAGTACATGCTTGCATGCATTACTGAGCAGGCACAGATTGCTTTTCAAGTGTGGAATGGAGCAGCCAGGCTCTCAGCTGATGTAAATCAGTGCATCCCCACTGTCTGCAGTCAAGCTGAGAGCCCACCACAAGGTAGCTCACAGTGCAAGACTCTGCCAGTAAAACTGCCTGTAACCATTTAACAATATGATTCTCGTCGACTTCAACAGGGCAAGAGTTTTGTCTGATGGGTCTAACCCCTGAAAATGCCTTTTAGTCTCAGGGAGACCTCCTACTCAAAACAATAAGTAGTTTTGCCTGAGTGTCACTCATGGTAGTGAGATTTTCATGTTAATACATGTATCATTAAACTATACACATGAGATCTGGACCTAGCTGCACACATGTGAAAGGGATAATTACATTTGTCATGGGGCATTCAACCAAGTCAAGGAAGGTACCAAATGACATGTGAATGGAAAAAGCACAAAATACGTGCTCACACAAGTCTGCCAAGAAATTTGTCAGCTGCTTCACCAACTGGGAATTTCAAGTCTTGATTTAAAACTCCAGACTATGGAGAAACAAGCTTTAGGGGCTCATATTTAATGAAACCCCAAATAGAAGGTAGTTTAGTTCAAAAAAAAAGTCAGCAGGAACCAAGCTCTGCCTATTGCCATCTGGGATCTCGCAGGCGTTTTTTTTTTTCTTCTCAGGATTATTGTTTTCAGGTTGCCTTTTTTCTTTGTTGAATAGGAACTAATATTGGAATTAATCTGAGCTTCATTACTAGTAAGCGATGCAGAGCCCTAGTGGCTCTGCTGCTTTATTGACAAGAAACAAATTGTGGTGGCAGCTGCAATACAGACTTTGGCTTGCCAATGGACACTCTGCCCATCAGAGACCACCACCTGTGTGTGTTGGGGGGGGGGGTGGAACTAGCACACGACCCCTCCACAGTGCCTCCCAAAACCAAGGTTCTGTCGTATTTGCAGTCCTTCACTGCTCGTACTATGGTGGATTTATTATGCAACGTGCTTTTCAGTGACAACTAATTTGAGTCAATAGCTTCCCCTCAGGCAAAGAGAGCCCTAAGAATGTGCTTGGAGTTACAACTGCTCACAGGAGATGTGGCATGAAGGGCACAGGTGTAGCAGTAGCATACTTCTGAGGTTCTGAGGTTTCTCTGTAGTGTGTTTGTGACCAGGCCTGTCTAATGGTAGGTAGATCCCAATGAGCATCATCACTCTAGCATTTTATGACTATTTTAACATGTTCTCCTAGCCTCATCCTGCTGGTTCCCAACATCCCAGGAGAGGTTTCTGCCTCTCCAGCTGTGCAGAGCCATTGTCTCCTCTGCTTGTGTAGCTCCTTCATTTTTAACTGTTCCTCATTTTGTTTCCCAGTTTGACTTCAGTAGTACCTTTCCAGGCAAAATTAACAGCTCCAGCTGGGACCTAGTATAATGGAAAATCAGCTCAATGAATCTTTTATAGCCCAATTTTCTCATTTCCATACTGTGATACAGGTAACAGCTGAAAAAACAAAGCTGTATATATTTTTTAAACACATTGTAGGATTAAAGCTCCTTTTCTTTCCTTTTCCATGTACAAAATGTTTAGATGGAATATTTTGTAAAGGACCTAGCAGAGTAGATGTATGACAGCCAAAAGAGCAGCATTAGTGCCAGCAAGCTCACTGTTGCTGTGAATCAAAACAACTGGCAAGCCCTTTTCAGCTCACAGGTGGCTAAAAATGTTTTAGTAACCAGATTTACTAGAAGAACTAAGGAGACTGTAACCTTGTTTATCACCTCAGGGTCTTGCATTAGGGTAGTGTTTCTGTGGCTGCATAAACTCACCTAAGTGGGTTAGTGAGGCAGTTTTGAGTATCCATAGAAAATTAATGTCAGCAACATGGCTAAAGTCCCAGCTCTGTTGAATTCAGAGGGAATATTGACTCCTATCAGGGGAAGGTACAGGTCGGTGTGTTCTTGCTAGCTTGAGTACAGCTGTGATTTCTCAAAGAATTTGATTTCAGAAAAAAGCAAATTAAAGAAATCTTTAATATTTTCCCCTTTCCAAAAGCGCTATGTTTACATCTCTTCATATTCTCACATTTCTCAAAAGATGGCTGTAAAATTAGTCTTCATTTTAAAACTACCTTGGGTTTTTCTGATGAAGTATTTCCTTTGGGTATATCATGCTTGTTCTATTTCACTAACTTTTTAAAGCATATTTTTAACTAGGTGCAGATACATAGAAAAAATACGTTTTGAATAGATGGCAGGATAGCTCTTCATCCTTGAAATGTTCAGGTGTGCTTGTTTTCTAAATGCTCATGAATGACAGAACTCCAGAATTATCAAGGGCTCTGAGGCGTGCGCAACAGGTGCTAAGGTGTGCTGCTTATACAGAGCAGCAGGTAGGATCTAGTATTGGCTGATGACATTTGCATTGCTGGGGAGACCTTTTAGCCTGCTCCAGCTCCAAATAGCTCCTCCACACTGGTAATGACTGGAAATTGTCACTCTCACGTTGTGCCCAAGGATAGACAGTGGGAGAACTACAGCTGGGAAAAACTGGTATACTTCTTTGAGGCTGATGGAGTTGTGCTAATTTACCAGCAAAGTATAGACATTTTTTCTGATAGGAGCATTCATTCCTTCAATCAATGTCTAAAAACTTTGCCATCATTTATGATCACATAACATGCAAACATAGCAGCCATAGCTGATAGAAGCAACAGTTGGCATAATAACCCATCAAAGCCTCCAAAATAATGAGAACAGTTGCTGCCACTGTGATTTTGGACTCCCTAAGCAGAGCAGAAAGGGAGATGGAAAGTGAAATGATGCCAACAAGTGAATGGGCACAGAGACCAAAGTACTCTTACTCCCAGGTGTAATTGTGGGGACAGTCACTAAAATGACATGTAGTGACACCTCTTAAAGGGTCTTTCATACGCCCTTTACTTCCTGCTCTATGACTATTTGTCCTGGTTTCGGCTGGGATGGAGTTAATTTTCTTCCCAGTACCTGGTATAGTGTTATGTTTTCGATTTAGTATGAGAATAACACACTGATGTTTTCAGTTTTTGCTTTTAGACTAAGTCAAAGATTTTTCAGCTTCTCATGCCCAGCCAGCAAGAAGGCTGGAGGGGCACAAGAAGTTGAGAGGGAACACAGCCAGGGCAGCTGACCCAAAGTGGCCAAAGGGGTATTCCATACCATGTGACATCATGTCCAGTATATAAACTGGATGAAGTTGGCCTGGGGGGATTGCTGCTCAGGAACTGGCTGGGCATTGGTCATCTAGTGGTGAGTAATTGCATTGTGCATCACTTGTTTTGTATATTGCAATCCTTTTATTATTATTGTCATTTTATTATTGTTATTATTAGTTTCTTCCTTTCTGTTCTGTTAAACTGTTCTTATCTCAACACACAAGTTTTACCTTTTTCCTTCTGATTCCTCCCTTCAGGTTTTTATATACATTGACAAGATCCCCCCTGAGCCTTCTCTTCTCCACTATAAACAGTTTCAGCTCTCTCAGCCTTTCCTCATATGTGAGGTGCTCCAGTCCCCTCATCATCTTTGTGGACCTTTGTTGGACTCTCTCCATTATGTCCATGTCTCTTTTGTACTAGGGAGCCCAGAACTGTGCCCAGCACTCCAAGTAGGACCTCACCAGTGCTGAATAAAGGGGAAGGATCACCTCCCTCCACCTGCTGACAATACTTTGTCTAGTGCAGCCCAGGATACCATTAGCCTTCTTTGCTGCAAGGGCACATTGCTGGCTCATGTTTGACTTTGTGGCCACCAAGACACCCAGGTCCTTTTCTGTAAAGCTGAAATGCTTCGGAACTGTTGAACTTCAGTATCCCCTTCCTGTTATTGTCAAACTACAATGCATCATAATTCATCCTTGTTAAATCTAGGAATCCCTTCTTGCTCTATTCTTGAAATATATAGTATTATCTAATATATTTTCAATGCGTAGGATAACTGGTGCTTAGCATGTGGGTCCTCAAAATTCCCTCCACATTTGCATGTGCAATAGAAATATATCTATTGTTCTTGTGACTGCAACAAGAAATGAATCATGATTTTATAAAACTCAGTTTCAGATCAATGCTGAACCATTCCAGGAACACACTTTTGCTTTAGTTATTGCAAACAAGTCTACAAAATACTATACCATCTTTCATGTCCCGTATTATGCCTTTTTTTTTTGTTGTTATTTATGGTTAGAAGCGGGTAGAACATATCATATTCCTTTTTGTCTCAACTGCATATCTGACAAATACATTTGGTAGTTGTTTGCAAGTATGGTATGGTCTTAAATCACTTGGTTCAATCATGTAAAATTATGTCTACAGCAGTGGCATCTACAAGGGAAATATTTACACACAGGATATTTCTTCTACCTAGAATATTAAAACTCATTTCCAGATGGAAAATATTTTTGTCATAAAAGCTATAATCCATACAAACAGTTAGAAGCTTGTTTACTACTTGTGTTTTCATAGAATAATACTGTAGTGTATAGAAAGGCAGTAAAAGGAAACAATAAAACCCTAGTAAGTGCATTTGGCCAGCAGTGTAATAGAGAGATGCCAAAGGCTGAATCCTCATTTTCAACGTTCATTATTCTGAATAGCTACAGCTTTAAAGGACCTTATAAGACCAAATGTATTGCATCAGACCAAAAATCTTCCTGCCCCTTCTTCTGTTTCTGAGGTGACTAGAAGTACACACTCGAGGAAAGAATATCATAGCCAGTGTAGAGTAATAGATCTCACAGTTTGCTCTCCCCATTTCCAGCAATCTGCATTTTAGGGATTTCTTTAGACAGAGGTTGTAATTGGAGCCTCACATTTGCTCCTCAGAGAGGAGCTGCTGCTTCCTCTCTGCATTTGCCTAGTCAAAACCTGTGAATGAGCTCCACAGTTTGGGTGCTTTGTGAAAAAGCACTTCTTTTTGCTTGTCTTAACATGCCACCTGATGATTTCCTTTGGTGAGTGCTAGTTTTTGTGCTTACAGAAGTAGGGAATAATTATCCCTTATTTACCATCTCCCTGCTATTCATGATTTCTGATCCCTCTGCTATTGCCTTTTTTCCAAACTAAAATGTCCCGCTCCATTCAGTCTCTCTCTCCTTCTTCAGAAGTTCTTCCCTGTTCCACCTCATTTCCCTTTATCTGAACTTGCCTAGTCCTGTTACAGGGGTGACAGGGTTGACAGGAGTGGCACATGATATTTAGGGCATCAGGCGAGTGGCTTATTTTTGCAGTGACACAACGATGTCATCTATTTTCTTCTCTCCAGCTTTTTAAATAGTTCCTAAAGACCACAGCTGAGCAGTAAATTGACTTTTTCAGTACATTTCACACAGTGATTCCAAGCTGATTTCCCAGCGCATTTGGAACTGATAACTCTGTACCTGTGTGCAGCCATATATGCATAGGAAAACACATGGAAAGGCAGAGACCCCATCTGTTAAAGCTGCTTTTACTTTGCATTTTCCTTGTTGTTACTGTCACATACCTTTTCAGCATTTGGTCAATAACATGAAGGGTTGCAATTATCTGACATATAAATATCTAGTCTTGTGATCACTATAATGGCGCTTAGATGAAGAGAAGACCTGCTCTGGCCTGTCAAGTGTAAAAGTGGCGGACCTCATGAAGCACATAAATGATCTCTTCAAAAACAATAAGGATAAATGTCAACAACATTGTGATGTATGTTGTGGAGATGAAATCTATGCATAGGCAGGAAGAAAAGCTTAGGCTTACCAGACCTACATACAGCAGCAGAAGGAGAGGCAGAGACTCAGTGCTTCACTGAAAACACAGTGCAGGGAAGGACAGCTGAGATTTATTACTATCTGGGGAGGACAGGGTCTGTATAATCCAAAATTGAACCTGGTAACTGAGAATTAAAACTAAAAAGTTAGGGGGGGAATTTTTAAGGTAAGACTGAGAGAAAGTCAAGACACACGAAAGAGCACATACTATAGGATGGTGCATCTCACATGGTTAAAGTGCAAAAACGCTATATCCTCAAATAAAGGGTAGGGTGGAAACACAAAATGCAGCAAAGCAACAGCAAAGTGCAGCTTAACAAGCAAATCCCCATTTCAGCACATACGTAAAAATTGGCAAGCAAAGATTGAATATACGTACCTGTTTGTACTGGTGCTAGAACTCTGAACCACACTAAGGACAGAGAAACTGGAATGTCTGGTTTAAAATTGACATAATGAATAAATTAATATCACAGAAACTCGGTAGAAGGAACATAATCAGACCAGTTCTGATTTCAGGGAAGTAAAATAATAATTTAAGGAGTGGCTGGAATCCAAAAAGGTAAATATTCTAATCGTGTGTACTGGTCTTGGCTGGGATGGAGTTAATTTTCTCCATAGCAGCTAGTATGGGGTTGTGTTTTGGATTTGTGCTGAAAACAGTGTTGATAATTCAGGGATGTTTTCGTTACTGCTGAGCAGTGCTTACACAGAGTCAAGGGCTTTTCTGCTTTTCACCCCACCCCAACAGCGAGTAGGCTGGGGGGGCACAAGAAGTTGGGAGGGGACACAGCTGGGACAGCTGACCCCAACTGACCCAAGGGATATTCCAGACCATATGATGTCGTGATCAGCACTACAACATGAGGGAAGAAGAAGGAAGGGGGGCTAGGGGTGGTGGTGGTGTTTGGAGTGATGGTGTTTGTCTTCCCAAGTAACTGTTACACGTGATGGAGCCCGGCTTTCCTGGAGATGCCTGAACACCTGCCTGCCACAGGTAATCACAATAGTAATAGGAGACTTCATCTCTTCCAGATAGACTTGATACCCATCATGACAGGGTATGTTGCAGACGTTATTATTTTAAACACTGTAAAGGATTGCTTTTTCAATTAATTGGTCAGAAAATCCACAAAGGAAAAGCCATTCTTGATTTAGTTTCAAGCAGAGCATGTGACTTGTTTCAAGATGCGGCCACTGAAGTTCTTGGTAAAAGAGGCCATAAAGTATTCGAATTTGACCTTCTTGTAGGCTGAAAAGTCAAAACACAAATCCACGATAATAACATTAAACTTAAGAAGTGGAAGTATAATCAAGTAAAGGATTTTATTGAGACGACATTAAAAGGAACACTAAAAAGGTAAAATGTTTGCAGGTAACCTAAAGTCCACTTCAGGACATCACCATATTCCAGGCTGAGAATAAAACATTAAGATGGTTTTCAGAGGGAAAAAACCCTAAACAAAACATCCAAAGCAAGAGTGATTTAACAGTTCAGTGAAAGATTAAAAAAAATTGTTTTCAGAAGTGGGAGTTGTATCAGTATTTGGGAAGTAGACCAATTAATTCTTGGCATCCAGCATTACATATTCTAGAGAAGCTTTCAGAGTTTTGCAACCTTCCCATGGGGGCTACTGTGTAAGCAGTCTGAGGCACTAAAGGACTTCAGCTATGAGAAAAAGATGCTAAAGTGATTCAGATATGCAGCTGCTATCCTGCTAGCTGTGGCTGGTAACCTCTTCCTTAAAGTAGCCTTGAGGCCAGTGGAAGAGACAGTGATACACGTAAATTCATTTCTTTTAAAAAAGATTCCTGGACAGGCAAAATTCAGGAATTACAAAAAAGTAACTCCAATTTCTGCATTGGTAAATTAGTCGGAACAACAGTAAAACCCAAGTTACTACATGCATAAATAGATAATGGGCATGTATCCACATGATTTCTGCGGAGGGAAGAAATGCCTTGTGAATCTGTCAGATTCTTCTCAAATTAGCAATGAGACTAATACCTGATAATAAAAGATGGATGAATTTTTGTCTTTTTTTTTTTAAATTTGCTTTCAGAGAAATTGAAGGTATGTATATCTCTGATTTAATTTGGAACTGTTTCTAAAACCGCATCATTTTAGAACTGCCCCAGAGTACATCAAGTTGGCAACAAAAACCTGACACATCACAAGCGAACATATGTCTTCTCTGAAAAACTGCGTTTGAGTGTCTAGATGCAGCCTACATCTTCTAAAATGCAGCACTGAAGTGATGTTAATGACTATTGGGAAACACAAAGAATAAAAAATACACTTCAGTGCTTTCAATTTTTGAAGATTTTTTAGTGATAAACTTAGAATTCATCATGAATTTCAACCTCTGTTTCTTTCACCAACTATATCTAATTGTTCATTTGTACTATCTTGTATTGTAGACTTTTATTTTATTTTCTTTGTATGTCTGAAGCTATCTTCTGGCTTTTGTTTAGACCAGGGCTTTGAAAAATTCCCATTGTTGCTGAACTTTCTTGAAGTTTTTTCTGCTTTTTGTAGAAAACTACAGACTGTTACTCATTGTTTTAATTTGCAGTTCTTGTAATTCCAGACCAAACCTAACTAGACTATTTCATCAAGGAAAAACAAGAAATTACTCAAAAAGTAAAAAGAATAATGGCAAAAGCAACAAATTGTTTCATAAGGGGTTTTAAATGTTTATTCCAATGTATGATGATTGTGCCTAAGAGCAGCAAAACGTAAATTAAATTAGTACGCAAGCTTATCATTAGGAAACAAGCCTTTTTTTAAAAAAAGGAGAAAACCCCCTAAATTAAGCTCAATGTGGGTTAGGCTCACCCATTACATAAGCCACTAATCCACATCAAATCCCTTTTAGTAACATATGGGCCATAATAATTTCTGGTGCTCTTTACTTCTTAAGCATAACAAGCTGTTAACTGAGAGGGACTTGTATTTGCATTGGTAGTTACTAAAGAGATCAAAACTGGAATTTTCCCATGAGGATCATTACAGCCCATTAAAATGTCTGAGATTCATTATTAACGATATTAGTTAGCACAGAGTAGTGTTAAGGCGTCAGGAATAAGCAATCCAAATCATGGTCCCTGATGGAAATGCAATGGCAGAGTTACAGTTTGTGCGCAGGATGTTTTGAGGGCCCTTGAAAAATACATGCAGGCTGTCTACGTTAACATCTTCCTAAGAAGTGCAGCAGTGTACTTCCTTCCTCTTGTTTTTAAAATGGAACGACTTACGTGAGAGTATTTTTGTAGCATCTAATAACAAGTTTAGATTTATTTTCTCTGGAATACAGCCTTTGTATTATGAACAATACTTGATGATAGAGTATCCAATTAATTGCTAGCATTATATGCATACAACATATAATGAATTTACATGAGAGTAGAAAAACAAAGCAATATTCATCCTTAGTGTAACCCCACTAATTATAGATGTATGTTTCAGTTTTCATCTATTCCATTATTTAGAGCACCCGTTCTTCCATTCATTCTTTTGCATCTCTCGAACCTTCCTCTGTGACCATGTTGCCCCTTAAAAATAGCCTCTCATTAAGACGTAAATAATCTTGTAGGCCAGATGAATGAAGTAGCCACTATTCCTCATGAATTCCTAGGATTTACTTTAAATTGTGAGATATTTGCAAGTACAGTTTGAACAAGTCACTTTTTTCTCAAGCTGTTCAGGGAAATAGAAGGACGTCACTGAAACATATAATATATCTCTGCAGGAAAGCGAGTCCATGGTTGCCTCTATGCTCTGCATAGTATAATACTGGTCTGAAAATACAAAATTGGAGCTTTAAACATAAATGTTAAGCTCTGCGGAGAAGAAGATGGTCTTTTTATTTGCCTACAAAGGGCCATGCCCACCTACAGGGCTGCAGAAACCAGAATAATAGTCATGCTTTAAAAAAAGTAGATATAGGCCAAAACCTGGCATTAACTAAACTCTAATAGCTGCTGCATTGACTGCAATCCAGACAAAAAAGAAGAAAACTAGTCACCCTAGTGAAGAAGGGGAGAGGACCACCAAGTACAAAGCTGATTTTTGCCCTTTATTGGTATTTAGCTCATTTAAAGGTAAGCTGAAGATTTAAAAGCCTTCCCCCCTTTCCCCCCCTAACAATATGTTCTAATCTTGTTCACTTTACTTGAAAACATGGTGAAAAATCAGGAAGAATTGTGTGGCAATGACTTTCCTGAATGGAAAGGAAATGTCAAACAGGATTGCTCTGTGTGCATGTGTGCCACAGAGAGGTGGTGGATCAGCTTCTCTGCCCTCCTTGAGCAGAAGGAGCAAGAAACTCCTAAGTGACAGCCTTGGCCACATCCTCCCAGGACCTGCTGGCTTTCTCTAGCATCATCTTGAGCAGGGAGCTTCTCTTCCTCCTTTCCAAAGTATAAACAAACCCCACCCTCAGCTGATTTATAATTCTGGCTAGAGGGTCTTCTTTTTATTTATCTTGTAGGTGTTGCACACACACAAAAGGCCTTTTTTGCTTTATATTTCACCTCTAATTTGGAGTACCCAGTATCCTTCTTACCATCCTTTGTCACCTTAGGACTCCCCTATGGGAACCACAGCACTGTCTAAGTAATATCAGCACAGTACAGTGTGGAAATTCAGAAAGAAAAAAAGGTTATGTGTAGTCAGAAAGCATACCCACTTTAAAACCCCACTTAGTTCAGCCAGATGTTGTCAGTAACATTTATTTCCTATGAGTTCCCCCACAGCTCCTGTCCTCTCTTCCAAGGCAGTGCTTGTTCTTGAAGAAAGCAAATCAAACATTAAAGACTCTTCTTGGAGTCATTTCTCAGAGCAGGCAGCATCCTTCTGCAGTCAGAAAGTGTGAAGATTGATGCCCGGACTGAACTAGTTCCTGTGGAGCTGATGGATAGGATCTCCATGGTCCTTTCACTGATTCTGTCGCTGGCATCAGCCAATACATATTTTATGCAAAAGATGAGGAGTCTGAGGGAGGGAGAAGAAACTGCTTGGCCTGCAGAAACTAAAATCAATAGTGGTGAAACTCACTGTTTTAATGTACAGGACTTATAGCACAGTAATTAAACTTCACAGTTTCACAGAACAAGCTCTGTCCATTAGGAGCACGACCTTCTTTTCTAGAAGTAAGATTACTTAAATGCAACAGTCCACAAAAACTGAGCAGAATGAACACTTTGCTGACAGAAAATGAGCCAGTGTCTACTCATGAAAGGCTAAGTGGTATGAGGTTACTCAAGCAGTTATTTGGAAATTTAAGAATGGCATTCTCTCTCTAGATTGTGCACAAAACTGAGAGAAGTTCGCCTTGCAGAGACAGATCTAACAGAGGTGCTGCCAGCCTTATTGTGACTTTCTAGGCCAGAGGTGCAGCAGTTGCATACTCTGTAAAAACCCTATTCTACTTTTCCTTCCACCTCTGCTGGTCTCTGAAAGAAACTCTGAGATATCTAAACAGAAGGGAGCAGAGTTTTGCCACCACATGGCCAAGTGATGACCAGATGCTACAGAAATAAGACATCTGAATACAAGTAGGATAAATAACCATATACAGTCTTAAGCATGAAAAGTCTTTTAGGGGGATAAAAGAAGCTTTATCTTGCTCTGAAGTGGTTTATGAGAGCAGTCTTTACACCCATAAGCTACAAAATAGATATACTATCTAGGAAATACTTAATTCTGAAGAAAACTAATAAAAATCAAGCTCTCTGACAAGCGTATTCTCCCAGGAGAAGGCAATCCCAAACAGCCAGTTACTCTCCATTTTGGAAGATATTTATTGAGCACTGCTAAGTCTTCCTCTCATATATGCTTTCTCAGCATATGACAAAAAGAAACTAGATAGAGCAAACCAAATATCGTCTGTTTCCTGAATACACACAGCCAGGGAAGCAAGATTCCTAGGCTCGTGTACCTCACTGTCCAGCTCAGGATTGTAGTCATGCATCAGGCTTTTGAGCCTGTAAGATTCACAGGAAGATATGAACAAGTCAAGAACAGTGTTTGTATCTCAGTTAAATAATAATTTGCAATCAGGGCTTTGTCCAAGCAGATGCATTATCACTACTTGGGGAATACTGCTGCTCTCTGCAATGTATCTTAACAAATTAACGCTTGCCAAGTGCTTTGAAGAGAGCTCTCCCACAAGGACTGCCTTGTTGTTTCTTGCTGCTGACACACCTTATGACAAATCTCAGGAAAAAATGGGGAGGAGCATTGTCACCTTCCCCTTGTGACTTTAGTTCTCAGCTTCACAGCCCCGTTTTTGCCATCCAGGAACACTGCAGGATGGAAGGTGGGATGGCACAGGTCCAGCTTGTGCGGGAGCTCTCTTCTGATGGCAGTGGTGCTGTGCTGGTCAGATGGTTAACCCTCTCTCTGCAATGTACATTTTCAATCCACTTGCCCACAGCTACCAACATATTATCCTGGCCTATTTATCCTCTTCTCAAATTGCTTTGGAGTGAATGAATGAAACAGCAGGCTGTAAGTGCCCGTGGTACACTGGGAGCCATGCATATGGATAAGGGCTTTTTTAATACATTGGCTTGTGATCCTGCCCTAAAAAATATATAACTATTAAACCAAACTGACTTAATTCGCTATAGACTCCTGCATAATTCAAAGTCTGACTGGCCTATTAAGCAGAAGGTTTACATTGCTTCCAGCTACCTATTTGAAGACTATATATTGATACTATCCAGGTATATTGACGATATCTTCTTTGTTTGGAAGAGTGACTGCATCAGCAAACAGTTAACACAACTTGATCACACATCCCAAAATTATGCAGTTAGAGGGTACACAGTCATGTATCCCAGCAGACATAGCTAACCGAGCACCATACAGACCTACAAGAAGTCAACAAAACCAGTTTCATTACAAGCTTGTTTGGATTTCATTCAAAGTCACAAGCCTAATACTGCACAGGGCACAACTGCCATTTTAATAGATCAAAAGGATATAATTGAAATGAAAGCAAGTAATTATGGCATGCAGATAAAATTTATTTTAATGCATGCAAATCTACTGAAGTTCAATTTTAATGTATGCCATTGACTAAAACAAACTCTGGCAATATCTATCTGTAACATTATTCCCTTCTGCCCTTTCCTCCTGTCTACCACTCTTCCCTTCCCTCATATACTTCACATTGAGATAACTATAATGAGTAAAATACACCAAATCATTGCGATAACATGGTTCAGCAGGAATAGGATATTTCATTGATTTTTCTGCTTGCACTGTAAGAACCACTGTGTTCAAGAATCCAGAGGAGCAGAAAACTGAAGGGCATATAATGAGAATTTCATGTACTTCAGTCACTTAGTGCATTTGCATCCTCATAACAAAATTAAATGACCTCTCTTACCCCACTTTTATTCCTCAGCGCAGCATTCAACATTTTTCAGTCATTGTAAAAATGTCTGGTTTCTTTCTTAACAGTAAAGATGTTGAAGTTATAACAGTGATGTTACTAACAATTTACACTTTTTTTCCAGAGAAATGCTGTTCATCACCTTATGCCTGAAAAGCTTTAAAAGTTTTTGAAATTTGTTTTAAGAGTGGGCTTTGAAAAGGCGATTACTGTAAATCATGTATTTTGAGGATAGAGACATACGATATGACAATGAAGAGTGCTGAGGCCAGAGGTATTTGCCTCCCCAAATTAAGGAAGACTATGCAGTGTTTAAGAAGAGTCACTAACATGACACCAACTAGTCAAGCACAAGAGAAAGAGTTAAATCACCAATGTGAATTCAGGAGATTTTTGTCTTGGATTTCGGTTTTGCTGTTGAGTTCCTTCCAATTTGATGCTGGGTATATATACATAATCACTGTATGCTTTATATTATGCTATATAAAACTAAAATAATAGTACTTTCTGCCATGATATGTCTTTCTTGTCCTGCTCTGTGAGCTGTATTGGACAGGTACTGTCTCTTACTATACATCTGTGTGGTGCCTAAACATGGGGCTCTGAACGTGACTGATGCATCTCAGTAATGATAGAATAACACCTTCTATCAATGTTTATCTGTAGAGGGTGCTCCTGGCAATACTATCTGAGGACTTAGTCAATTCATCCTAATTTACGTCATTCTCGGAGGTATTAGCATAACACCTTGCAGTGGATTACTTTAAATAAACATGTTCAGAGGTATTAGAATGCATGTATATTACCTTGAACACTGACTCCCACAAGGACAGATGAACATCATGTACGCAGGCTGAAGACAAATAGGCAAGTTTAATTTGCAACTCTGGCTCTTTCGTATAAAACAGAGCTTAAGGCTGACAAAGATCCACTGGACCGGGAGCGTGTGGCTGCGCCTTGTGCAGCTGTTGTTTCTTCTGAATGTCATTTTGATGATGGGCTGAAGTAAAATTAATGGCTTAATTTAAATTGGTGGGCATGCTTTGTGGCTGCTTGTTGACTAACTTTAGGTGCCTAATTACTAAGGTCATCTCCTAGGCTCCTTCTGTGGTGAGAAAGGGGCATCTTAAAGCACCTGAAACAGACTCCTGCCTTGAACCGTCCCCTGGAAGAACATGTTTCTGTTGACTAACTACAGAGGCAACCTACTTCCTAGTTGAGGTATTTTAAGGTCAATGCCACAAATTATTCAGTGTGAAAGCTACAATCCTGCCTCAAATCCATGGTTGACTTTGTTTTGTTTTGTTTTGTTCTGTATCAGTCCAAAAATTCATTCTCAGCCAAAAATCTTCACAATGGTAAATTATATTCTCATCAATCTGAGTATGAAATATGGCAATATTTATTAAAAGACTCAAATACCAAGAGGCTTAATTAGGACAACTTTTATTTTTGCAATTGAAGTGTGGCATCAACCTTTCTGGTGTGCTACAGCCATTTTGTGCCAAACAAATGATGTTAAATGGCAGGTATTCCCTTCACAGCCATCTGGTGGTGGCAGGAAAGTGGCACAAAGCACAGCTGGCATCCTGAGAAGCACATTGGTGACTTGAAGCCATCCCTGCCATGACCCTTCATCCAAAGTCAAGATTGACATGTACCATTTACAAGACTTGAGTTCTTAAGTTACCATAAATATGTAGCTGTTATTGTGGCTGCTGCTCTCTCATTACTCTTGCTTTCTCAGTGGGACCATTCTGATACCATTATTCCTGTAGACTACTACCTTCAGCCGGGGTGGTTTTTTGGCTTTCAGCAAGGCCGTTCTTGTGAGTAACATGCTCTGTGGCACGGGCATGACTATTGATATCTGTACCTCTTCATCTAATAGTCTTCTTATATTTTATATTTTTCAAGATTATTATTAATTTCTCTAAACACCAATATAGATTCAGTTCCATTTTGGAAGCATTGTTAGAAGGGCCTAAGGCTATCTGAACATAATTCATTATTACAAATGACCACATTATAAATGGCCAAGGTCTCCCAATAAAGAAAGTGCAGAATAAATTGCAGAATACATTTTACTGATGTTATAGGGTAAATGGAAAAGTTTCTTCATTGTCTTCATTTCTTGCAAGGCCAGCTGCTACTGACATCAAAGTACTCTAAAATAAATACTCTAACATAGTATTTTGAACCTTTTTCCCGTGCAATGGGAATTTCACTTGGCTGACAAAGCATGAATTAAGTCTCATCTCTAGTACTTCTATGGCATATAGCTAGTGACCACTTTAGAGAAAATAAATGTTTCTTTTGACATTTTAGATGAAAGTAATGCATTCTGTTTTGTTCACAGGTATTTTGCATAACGGCAAACTACTGTTATAGTCACAAAAAACAGAGTTCAATGGGGATTTGCAAGTACATTTTGTACCTGTGAAGACAATTACTCTATTGCGGTAGCACCCAAATTCAAAGAGAACAGTCTTTCTGCCATAAGCAAGACTTAGATTATTTTTGTGTCAGCAGAAAGCTTTGCTTTCTTACATACTTTAGGATTAAAATAGGCCTATGTATTTAAAAAGTCACAAATTATTTTTGTTGGCAGGTTATTCAGATAAAAACACTAAGTATCCTGCAGTGTTTTCACTAGAAAAGGGAAAGGGCTAATTTTTGAGACAAGACAATGGAGTTACCACCCTGAACTTCCCTTAAGATGGACCAAGAGAGTGAAGAATGGGGTTTACAAATTAATTGAAGGAGGAGCTTCCAACTCTGGTGCTAATAAAAGTAGTTCTCAGGGTGCTATGTGTGAATATAATAGGCTTGACACAAGTTAAACTAAAACTCCAGGCATGCTTAGCTTCCTTGCATTAAAAAGTCAGGCTGCAAATAATGTTTGACTAGTCATAAGGCCATGTCAAAAACAGTAGCTGCCTTGGGGGCAACTATGAAAACATTGCGTGGGTGATGCTTCAAAAAACTGATAGCAAAAAATATGAATTCTGGGCACACATTCTGCTTCTCAGTTCGACAAAATTGTCACCAAATGTGAAACTGGGAGTAGATGAGGATATCAGAACAGTCAGAATTTAAGAAAGGAGATTAAACAGTAGTCCCACAATGTGATGAACAGGGAATGGCATACTCTATAAATACATTTACTTGAACTTTGCATTCAGCCAAGCTGCTATACAAGTAGGCATTGATGCATAGGTAGGTAACTTTACAACATTAAGTGCCTAACAGAGTAATATTGAATGGCTGCTGTCTGTGAGCAATAAATGGTAGAAGAGGGGAAACTGTTTAACTCAGAAAACTGGTTTAGTAGTTAACAGCAGATACTTAATGTTTCCCACACACTTCTGTGTCAGACACCATGTGCAGAGCAAGTGAGGCAGAAGAATAGAGAACTTCATACTTTCCTCAAGGTTGTACAAGACTGATTGACCTGGGAAAGTGGGGATAGGATTTAAAATAGAGTAGCATCAAATTTAATTCATTTTTTGGATGCATTGTGCTTTGTCCTGTGTATGATATAGAAAAGAGCTTCTTGAACAACCCTGACAAGAGCCCTGATCCTTACCTACAGCAGTCAGAGAAACCCGCAACATCTTCAGCCAGTGGAGGGACGTCTGATCTGTGATAACTAAAATATACCAGGCTACAGCAAAGATATCTAGTTTAAAATTTTCTCTTTTCTCCTATGAGAGGAAGAAGCACACACATTTAAATCAGTGGCCCATTTATGTAGACAAATATAGCACTTTTTCTTATGAAGAAGAGTTTCCAATTGCCCAGCAATTTTGGAGGTCCATTTCTCTTCTGCTGGTCATCTTAGAATAGCCCAACATTTATTTTATTTTATTTTATTATTCAAATATTTTTCCCACCTAAAACTTAAGTTATTCTTCCAGTTATCTGCAAATTGTTGGTGAAACAATGACCATTCATATTCTTAAGGCTTGGCCAAAGGTATTTCATCGTGAGGTCATGGACATTATGGGCCTGCATGCAAAATTAGTGCCTTCCCTCTTTCTCCAGAAAGTTAGTGTGGATAGAAAGATGATACTAATTTTTATTCTCAGTGCTGCAAAATCTGTGCTCTGAAACGTGAGTGAGCTCTTCTAAGAAATATTTGAGAGGTTTGTTTGTTGTTCTATAATCTTGGGAAAATAAATACTTTTTCTCCTGGAAATTGCCAGGCTGCTTCTTGCTAACTTTTCAAGAAAGATGAAAGAAAAAAGCAAATTTAGTCAAGTCCTAAGAAATTACATTTAAAGTCTTGTCAGTATCACTACTAGACCATCATTAGTAACAAAATAAATCTTCAGTGCTTGGCAAATTCCGGTTAAATTTATGGAAACCTATTTGAAAAATAAAGGCTAAAATATGCATAGGTACTATATAATAAATTATGTATTTGAAAAGAGATATGTAAAGGCAGGAATCTAAGCAGTAACTTTTATCTTTTCCTTAATTTAAGACAGAGAATCACCACACTACAATGAGTTTTAGACATCACACCTGTGCCTGGAAAACTTTAACTATAATTACTATAATTAGAAAAGATTAAAGGATACAATTTTTTTCACTTATTTTGTGCATTCTACACTATTGCACAGAGTGAATTTCTTTGCTATATGCATCAACCAATTGGTTTTTTACCCAACTCCTTGTCAACCAGTCTGTTTTTCCTTTTCTTGTGCTTATAAGGAGGGGAGGCAAGCCTTACGCACCATGAGAAGTACTCTCCACTCCTAGATTGTTCCACTGTGGCCAGTTGTCTCCACCACCTACAACAAATGAAGAGATTGAGATTTGCTATAAATACACTGCATTTATTTGGTATCACCAAATCTAGTTCTGGAACTAGAGTATTAAAATGATGTTTTAAAGCTTTATACAACATTCTGACAGTCTATTCCCCCAAGGCAGAGAGATGTTTTTCACGCCTAGATTTCTTTCTAGAAAATGTCATAACCCTTCAAGCCCTCCTTGACCTGTTTCTGTAGCTGCACTGTGGAACATGTAACATATCTATGTATAGCATCTATATATATATATATATATGGACTATGTCAGAGAGTGGGCTTCACATTGGATTAAATCATCCCAACTCCATTGAAACTGGCACTCATGCTCTGAGAAGTCTCTGGGACACAGAAGGGAAGAGCTGGGATGGGGGGTGGGGGAAAGTACGTCCTCATCTCTTATGCCTCTTCTCACACTCCTCCCCTACAGAACTGGTCTTGCTGGAGACAGGGTACAGGCTTCGTGAACCTTTAGTCCGACCCCTGGCTGCTGTTCTCATAATTGTTTCCCTAGTGTGACTTCAAGAGCATGTCAAACTCTTTTGTGTCCACATTCAAAGTCTCTGAATTTTTCTCAGAGTACCTTTGGGACAGGGAATTACTTGTTCCTTTTACTTCTCTGTAGTTAATAGCTAGAGGAATGGAGATTCCTAAAAGTAAAATTTTACACGGGACACTTGTTCTGTAAAGACAGGAATAGCCATCATTCCAGCTTTGGTCTTTTAATATAAATGCTTTCCACAATGCTGTGTGGGTACTTTTTTCCCTGTCAAACCAAGGGTAATAACCGTTCAATATCAATTAATGTTGATACTTAAGAAAATCATAGAGAATGAACCATTTATGTGATGAGAGCAAAGGTTTTGAGCTCAACAAACCAGCAAGTGCATATGTAGGTCACCTCTTGTGTGGCTCACAATTTTCCTGCTGAATTAAGTAAGAAACTGAACATTTTTTTTTCTTTATTTTGCTGTTGCACAGAGAAAATTTTTAAAATATCTAGAAGATTTTGTAGCACAAACCCTTTGCCCCATTATTAATATGTCTTCAGATGGCTTCTCACTTGGGATCCGACTTCTGAACATACAAAAAGACTTTTTTACTGTAAGGGTCATCAAATACTGGCACAGGTTGGCCAGAGGAGTCTCTATCCTGGGAGATATTCAAAACCAGACTGGATGTGACCCTGAGCAACCTAGTTTGGGTGGCCCTGCTTGAGCAGGGGGGTTGAACCAGGCGATTTCAAGAGATGACTTCTAGCCTCAGCTATTCTCTGATTCAGAGAGAGATGCTGCTTGGTTTTGGATGTGGAACCCACTTCCTAGAATTCATTGCAAACTTTTATTAATTATGCAATTAAAAATTAATGTTTTTGAAAGTCAGATGGAAACGCAGACATGGAAACACAGAAGTAAGATGATATGTTCTTTAAGTATTTTATTTTCAATTTATTATATTCACTAACATTCCTGTGAAGGAAAGTTTTCAATTAAAAGCTCTGAAAGTTCCACATGTGGAAAAGAAAACACTGATCTGCTTTTATGGGTTAAAAGGGTACCTAGGACACAAGCAGTCTTAATGATGACAATCTGACATCTTTACAGATTTGCTTATGTCCTGGGTACACTGGAGAATGTGCAAGTGCTTTCTTGGGGAATAAAGCCTCAGGGACTAAGAGTCTCCAACAGTTTCAGGAACCAAGCATGTCCTGGGCTTTGGTTCCTAGGATGGCCACAAGCAGAGGGGTTAGCCTTGATCTATCATCCTCACCCAGCCTTACCAAAGCAGCTTCTTCTCCTCCAAGAAATTCCGTGTGGTCTTAAGAAGTGGACACTTGGAGGATGTGCTAGCTAGAATATCTTTAAAATGCCATTCCTTTTTGTTGATGTTTTCAATCAGTAATTTTCCATAAAATATTTACACATGAAGGTGGTCCAGCAAGGTTATCAGAAAATTGGTGAAGCTAATAAAAAGCCTTGTGCTGGAGCTAATGCAACCATAAGCAGTATCAGGGTATATGTGCACATTAATCAGCAGCTCTCAGAATAAAACCAGCTCCACTGAAGTTGAATTCTACTTTAGTGGACACCAGCTGAGGATCCTGATCATAAAAATATCAGAAGAATAAGTGAAGATTTTTGGCCTTTGCATGCTTTCTGTACTTTACCTAATCTGAGAAGAAAATGAGATTTTTGGAGTCCAGTGTCAGCAATTTAATCCCAAATCCATGAAGGCAAATACCTCATTGATATTGGTGTAAGATGTATTTACTCAGGTTATTTTTTTGCTCCACAGATACTTCAGCTAAACTTTAATATTATATTAAGAAGCCTGAAAATACCCTTCACTGCAACAAGGCTTAACACCAGCTCAGTATTTTTAATTGCACTCCTCCAGTGAGAGAAGGTGGAATTTTGGGTCCCTGGAGTATATTGCAGTTCAGGATAAGAATCTGATTGATTTCACATCATTATGTCTGGATTTCAAGTTGTTTTGGCTTGTAACACTGAAGTCTTAAATCAAATGGGAAAACTCCATCAATTGGAAGACTTAATATTCCCTTGCTGTCATTAATACAGCTCGAGGTACACTCCATTTTAAAATGTTTTAGGGTTGTAGCCCCAAAGGGGCTGTGCCCTTAGCAGCGTAAACTGGCACAGGTCCATCGAAGACAAACGGAGTTATACCAAATTATCTTGCCCTAAGTTCTATGTGTGATTTTAATACTGTCAGTATGGATAATCAGGGAGACTTGCAAGTATATCCACTACAGGCACAGAATAATTAAGCTTTCTCTGGTGGTTTTTTTTTCAATATTTTGTTTATAGTGGTGAAATACCTTTCCATTCTTCTTTCCTCCTTGGTAAAACACGTAAAGGCAGAAGTAACTGAAAAAAAATCTATCATGGTGAGAAAATCAGCATTGTATAGATTACATAAGTAGGAAACAATCAGTGTTATGAAGGGAGAGTTAAGTAATCCAAAGCAGTAAAAATAAGTGTGCTGATTAACTTCTCAGCTTGTAAAAGCGTTTTATTCATTCCTAAAAGACAGTGTACCAAGTATCATAGTCACAGCTGTAAAAGTTGCCCTACATCAGCCTGATTGTTTCAATTAACCTGTACTTCAAGCTAGTTAAGAACCACAAATCAAAAGAGACGTAGGAAGGCTGGCAGTTGATTTCTTAATTACAACATCATTGTTTCAGACATGATCATCTTCTCCTGACCCTGTCTTTGATTTACATAGCAAGCTATCAGTGTCATGGCTAGAGAGGAGAAAGATACACTTAGACCCTGTTTGAGTCTTGTTATATATAGTGCTTTCTCCAAAGGGGCATTTTAGCAACTGGTGATGCCAGCCCTAATTTTTTGACACAACACAAAAATGAGGGATTTTGGCTGAGATGTATTATCCTCTTCTGCTTCCTACAGAAAAGTGCTTCTAGTGGGTCAAATAATGGAATAGTCATCAGCTAGTTGCAGAGAGCATTCATACAGCAACACAATAGAATGGACAGAATGTGAACTAGTCAGCAGTCAGGACAGAACAAAAACCCAGGCAGGAATGGAGAATGTGACTGTTTTCAACTCACAACATAATGCTAATACCAAGGTCTTCAGTATCATTAGCTATATGAGAGGTAAAAAGCAAAACATGCAAGAAATTGGTTTACAGATGCAATAGAGTATCTTAAGTTTAATTTGAACACTGCAGAGAGGAGTCACTTTAAAAATATATAGAAGTTGCTTACAGAAATGCAGTTTGTGTAGGCTTTGGTTTATTAAAACAACCATAAAAGAATATCATATTAAGGCATAGGCTTTAGGATAACACAATTTGTTTGTACAACAGAACTTCAGGCTAACTCTGAAAGAACATTTCTCCTTAACTTGATTGCTTTTAATACTGGAATTGTTTTCATGTATAATTCCTTTTGTAATTATAGGAAGTATATGAGATAAGAAGCTTTCTTCAAACATGAGAATATTAAAGAACTTGATCCAAACCCCAAAGTCAATGGAATGGGCAGCCCCCCAAGGAGCCAAACACAGCTGGAAATGACATGTTCAATCTCAGTCCCAGCAAGACCAACGTGGTTAGCTGCAAGGGGAGGACCATCTAAGAGTAAGCTCCAGACACTGTCTGTTCAACTTGTTATTAGACTTAGGGTAAATATCTGCACTGCACAATCTACTGACATTTAGACACATGGCATGAGCAGGAGTTCAACAGAAGGTACTGGACATACTGCAGTGCCCCAGCTTTTATGTAGTACTAAGAGATGCAGTAAATTAGCCCAAGCAGAGCACTGTGTTAGTGATGCTAGACATCAGAGTGACACCGAGGTGTCTTTACATGGCATGGCCTTGGTGACAGAGGAGCCACAGTGACCCGTTATCCTGCTTTTCCCACTCATCTTGCCTGGAGTTGCGTCCTCCCCATTGAGTTCTGCACCTCCGCCACCCTCTGGGGGAGATCTGTGTAATGCTGAGGGTTGAGAGGTAGGAGCTGCGTGCAGGGCTGGCTTGTACTCACCAAAGGCAGTGTCGGGTGGCTGGATGATGTTGATTTTGTACTCCTTTGCGTAGATAAACGTACACAGTCGACGACGAGACCAGCAGCGGCGACGGCAAGTTCGGCGGCCAAGCGCCAGATTGGGGCGGGCGGACCAGGCTGTTCCCCAGGAGGTTCCCAGCGCCGGGAACTCCGAGGGCGAGCGGTGGGACCCGCCCGGAGCCGGCACCTCCCGCCAGAGCGGCGGACGCGGCGTGGCCGTTACCGGGGGCAGCCGCGGGAGATTTAAACGGCCCCGAGGAGCGCCGGCCACCAGCGCGCGGCGCGTCAGCCTGCGCGGCAGTTCGCGCAGGGAGGGCGCAGCCCCTCTTCCCAGCTCGAAGAGGCTACTCAAGCGGAGGGCATCGTCTCCTCAGGAGACCCAGCTGTGGTTGCCACTCGGGTGAAAGCCATTGCCAGGAAAAATGTGGTGATGCAGACGGAGCTCCCGAGGAAACGTGCAGCTGTCCAGGTCTCCGGCTGCAGGGAGTGCTCGAGCTTGTCGCTGGTACCAGAGGGCAGCAGGGACAACTCCTGTGCGCGGTGTGACCAGATGGATGATCTGCTCAGCCTGGTGGCAGAGCTGAAGGAGGAGATGGAGAGGTTGAGGAGTATCAGGGAGTGTGAGAGGGAGATAGATTGGTGCACCCACAGCCTATGTCCCTGAGGCAGAGGCGGCAGATGGAGGTTCCACAGGAAGCGGAGGATCCCCTGCCCTCT